>MU120997.1:0-80706 GCA_014904835.1 Paxillus ammoniavirescens | reverse complement strand
GCTGAGCTTTGGGCAACTCCTGCCTTGTTCTTAGATTTTGTCACAAACAAATGGTTGTTTACGTAATCCTAACTAAGCCCGTTGAAGGGCGCGAGATCAGATGATGGGGTCATGTTGAGCGAGATACTACATATGATAGAGGCAAGAGAGAGAGAGAGAGGGAGAGAAGGAAAGAGAGAGAGAACGGGTACACTATTTACCGGCCAGGTGGACATATGGGCAATGCAGACGAGGAATGGGCAGGTTTGGGAACCTGTGAAACAAGAGGGGGAGCTCCGGGCAAGCTGGGGTGTGGACGTGGGCGAGTAGTGATCTCGCAGGTGTGACGAGGGGCTTGTGGTGTAGTACTGCGTGCGTAGGGAATGCTGGTTCCCTACAGCGTATTATGACATGTCCCCATTTTCTTATTTCTGCCCAACTCGAAGCCCACTCTGATCACAGGTCCGTTATGTGGGATGTTTAGAAGCAATGTAGGTCGACGGTTACACGAGTCATGCACAACTCAGATGCTGACGTAAACCTTGCAAAGGGTCGACGCATTCTGTACGGGCAAGACCTTTTTTGGTGCTTGATGAGACTGACGGATCGTCCTCACAGTTAGCAGTACCATCATACCTGGGCCTGTCATAGTTCGTCCGATTATCTTTGATTACAGCTTACCAGACTGACCGGAATTCATCAGACGTATGTATCTACCCATCCACTAAGAGGTTTCAATCATTGATGTTGATTGGGAAGGTGTAAGTTCATTGGTGATAGCGTGGAATGTTCACATCATATCACAAATATCTGAAGGCACGGTAATGAATCTGATTAGCATTTGGACGCTCCCCATGTTCCTTGGTGCTAGTGATCGTGAGTCCCCACGTAGTTAACTGCAGATTAGCATTCAAAATCGTGGCGCTTCTAGTGTTGATGATCCTCCGTGTGTATGCGATGTACAACCGGTCCCGAAGAATCCTTGCCATCCTCCTCGTGGCATATATCCCAGCCATGGTCCTTTCCGTCGCTGATGCTGCCTACATTATGACCCAAAAACTTTACTTGACAGGTAATGTACAGGCTAATCACAACCTATCTGCCCACTCAAATATTCCTTCTGTCCCGCCACTTTTCTTTCAGTGGTTCCTGTGGTAGCGGATGTGAAATTCTGCGTCTTGGCCAATGACAACATACCTTACATCCAAGTTAACACATACGCCATCATTGCTCGTTTGGTTATCGGCACTCTCCTCTGCATTCTTGCCGTCGCCAAGTTTGTCAGGCAGTCGCTAGAAATGCATAAAGCGCTCAAGCAGTGGCGATCGGACCGGTACACGAAACTCTTCGTTCGGGAAAGCATCCTTTACTTCATCGCGTATGCCCTTTTTTTCTTTTTTTTTGCTATTCTAACTGACCCAATCTTTCCACTGCCAGCAACCTCATCCTCAACGTGGTGTCTTACATATCAAACTCTGGGACGCCGTTTATCGTCCTGGGTATTATATCTTCTGTTTTTCCATTCGTTCTGGGACCCCGGTTCGTTCTTAGCGTGCGGGAGTTATGTTCATATGCCGTTGAGCATGTCGATACTGGGTTCGGCGTGGTTTCGCACGTGAACACCATCATGTTCGCGAACCCCGGGGATATGCCAGCGGACGATGCAGACTGCGAGGGGTGAAGGTAGATCGGAGGGTGCCCAAGTGTGGTCAGACGAGCGGGATGCTGGGATGCGTGGAGAGACTGCAGATGACGCATGTGCTTCGTTCAACTGAGTACGGAACATGTGCTTAGTCTGGCACGAGGTCGTCCAAGCCCTCGATACGTGTAAACGAGATGATGCTGTGTCACTTGAGTCAGGTGACGTATGTAAGTATTTCTGGGTCGGTAGATTATATTTCTCGCAGCTACCACCTCTGACAGTGGTAATCGCCAAAGAAGAGACCCTGGTCCTGGGCATCTACGTTGTTCGTTGCAGTGCGTATATTTCCCTATTGCCTGTTCTCTGCCCGACTCGAGTCTGATCAAGGTCGGAGCATTCTGTATGGGCGAGATTCGATATGATGCTTGATGAAATTGACGAATCGCCCTCACAGTTGACAGTACCATGATGCCGAGGTCTGTTGTAGTTCGTCCGATTGTGTTTGATCACAGCTTTCCAGAGACTAACCAGAACTTATCAGATGTATATATTTACTCATACGCTGAGAGGTTTCAACCATTGATGTTGATTGAGAAGGTGTAAGTTCATTGGTGGTAGCCTGGAACGTTCACATCATATCCAGAATGTTCAAAGGCACAATAATTGATTTGACCTACTAGTACACCAGGATACTCCTGTGTTCCCTGATGCCAGTGATTGCGAGTCCCCACGCAGTTCAATTGCAAACCAGCACTTAAAGTCGTGACACTTCCAGTCTTGATGATCTTCCGTGTTATGCAATGTACAACCGGTCCCGAAGAATCCTTACCATCCTCCTCATGACACACATCCCAGCCGTGGACCTTTCCATCACTGTTGCTGCCTAAATCATGGCTAAAAAATCTTACTTGCCAGGCGAAATCGCCCGCTATTTGTACACTTGACCCGTCCTTCTGTTCCCTCACTTTTCTTTCAGCGGTCACTGACGTGGCGGGCATCAGATTCTTGGCTAATTACAACATACCTCACATTCAAGTTAATACATACGCCATCGAGAGCACCCATACTAATGGAGCAGCCTGAGGCATCGTTGAGTTGCTCCCTTTGTATGTAGCGTGTAAGGCGAGGGAAAAAGTTATGTAGAGATGAGGCAGCGGGAAGAAGGGAGAAAGGAATAGAAGAAGATGGAGAATAACTTTTTCCGGGGGCAGTGCAGCGAAGGGAGAGCGAACGAATATGCTAGTCAAATTCAACGAAGTGAAGATGTTAGTCAGATATTCGCGTAGGTGTGTGGGAAGGTCTGGCGAAGCCAGCCCGCAGCGGCGGTCTGGGGCTCCGATTGGTTGCGCCGAAAAAAGCGGGCCTGATCGGGCAGAAGAAGCGCGAGATCGAAAGAAGGGAAGTGATCAAAAGAGGGATCTCAAATAGACAGACCTTCTGAGTGAGCGCTAGACCGATCCCGCGTGCAGACCAAGGGCCTGAGGAGACACGGAAAAGGGCCAACACACACTAGGAGTATGAAAGTGGGAGGTGGGTGGGTCGACAAAAATGAAAAGCGCGAGGCGGACAAAGCTGGGAACGCGGAGAGAGAAAGATCTAGGGGATCAAACGCGCGGAGTCCCTTTTTGTCCTATCTAGCGCGCACGGACCTTATCTAATCTGGGGAGATAAGAGATTCTCGGGGATCTGGAACGATTACAAAGGCCTAGTTTAACTAATGTCGAACTCGTTCCTCGCGAGACTTAGTTGAACGGCCACCACGTTTAGGTACGGACCCTGCAACACTTGAAAAAATAAAGGCGATTGTACAGCGCTGGGCGCTCGGATCCACCCATCGTTCAACACCAACGCCGAGGATCGTCATGGATGTCCATGGATGTCCGGAGGACACATGAGTAAATATTTCCCCAGAAGCGATGATGGTACTACGGAGACGTCGAGGACGTGGGTCCGTGACAAGCTCCTGCTGTAGTCTCGTACGTATCCTAACGCAAAGCAAAGGTTACACGATTGGTTCGTTCCACCCTTTAAAGAGTACATGCACATGTCCCAAGAGTGCGAGGTGGTCATGTCATCGACGAGACTAGGACTGCTCCGGAGCCTCGGAGTAAAGCTGTTCCTCCTCTCCCGAACCAGAGGGTTTCTTGAAATCTCTGATGACCTTCTGTCCACCATCATGGTCTATCGCCCACGTCATGAACTTTTCCCAGATAACCTGATCCTCCGACTTTGCCTTAGTTCCCAAAAGAACATGGGCTGGATTGAGTAGCGAATCATTTGGGTCAACGTCTCCACCCTGAGCGAAGGTCTTCATGACCGACGTCACTTCTGGGGGCGATGAGAGCCATGTACCGCGGTCTGTGAGCGTGTACTCGTTCAAAACAGAAGCTGCCTTAAGGGCTTGAAGAGGGAAGCGCGGGTATTGATGGTACCATTTCGAGTACGCCAAAGCCCATGGGATCTAGCGGTACAAAAAAAAATCAACAACTGCGACCAGTTGATCAAGAGCTTCATCCCGGTACACACTTGGCCAATTTTGCAGAAAAGTTCGCTCTCCTTGATGTTCGTCGCACTCTTGTCGAAACGGGAGAGGAAGCGGACAGGTTCCCGATCGGTTGGCGGCGTCTGAGATGATTCAATGACACGATTTTTTTGGAACAAGGAAATGTGCAAGCTACCACCAGATCCTTATTTCCCTGGTCTACGATTCGATTGAACATCGCAAGGACGTCATCGCCACAAGCTTTGAGCTGCGCAGGATCCGAGGCCGGGCCTACCAGGTAAAAATGATCCTAAGTGAATCAAGTGCATGTCAACAGGTGGTAGTTCATCAATGTATCCCTGGAATTGCACTCACACGGAAACCATACTTTCTGGTTGATGCAGCCTTGGCATTCACCGCTTGTTCTTCTGCAGCCACACTGTAGGTCACTGCAATATCAACTTGGCCTGCGGCAAGAAAACCTAGACTTTCAGTGGTGTCTCCAAGATACCACCCGACCTTTTCCGCCACGCAGAGAGGTTAGGCAACTTGATATTGGAATAGATGCATACGAACCTTGAAAGGGACGATGCCCTGGTGATAACGGTATTGGATAAAAGCGTTCGCCCATGCGCCGATTAGTCCAGACTGGCCCGCACCACCATTCGCGATACGCAGACGGATTTCTTTGCCGCCCAACCCGCCGTCATACACGGCCTGTGGTTTGATAGACGCCAACGAAGCGGTGGGTAACTCATTCTGGACTTGCAAAGCGACACGTGTGCTAATGGACTCGCTCCGTGAGCGATGAGAATAGGGCAGGACGTAAATTTTACTGACTTTGACTGGCGCAGGACGTGTTCCATATTTCGAGAGGATGTCGACCGCTGTGTAGTGAGCTCGACTATCGCTGGTTTTAAGGCGGTGAATGGTACTCGGTTCGGCGATAGTGACGCATTAATGGGGACGACGATCCCCGCGGGGGCTTGACACGGCGGCACGCCAGAAACGCTGGAGTGGGTGTAAATGAGGCAACTAAATTGTTCAATTGGATGTGTGCGATTGAATTGACATAGGAATACGGATCGTTCGTCCGCGGCATCCTTCGCGTCCCGTTTGAAATTTGCCCCGTCCCTATGAGTGTTATAAGAGCCAGAAACGTCTTCGGTTCAGGCGCAGTGTTAGAGCTTTGCGGCCTCACGAAAGGAGTCTTCCAGATTGGAGTTATAAAGTTTTGGGGTGTGTCTTCTTTTTATATGCGTCCATTCCAACCCCATTAAGCATGGCGAAACGTTGTTCAGTCCCAGGTTAGTTGAGTGAAATTCATCGCGACCAGCAATCAACAAACAACCATTGAAAGCGAGAGTATCGGAACGAGAAAACTGGCAGATAGCACGATCGAATATGTCAAAAAGATTTCACTTTGATTGCAGAGACTCGTCTGCTTACTTACTTGGCCGTATGCACAACCTACTAACCTCCGAGGCTCGGACTCGGATATTAGGTAGGACGCAACATCCATCACACGGCGGCTGCGGCATTGCACATCTAGCTATAATATAAGCAGCGGAAGTCGGGAATGCTAGTGAGAATACTTACGGAGAGCGCCAATCGTAACCACTCGTTGTGGATGACTGTTGGGGATTCAAGCGGCGCAACTTGTCATACCAAGACTCCCCTCCAACCATGTCACCCTATTCGTAGAGTGGGCGTGGACGAAATCCTTGCACTTTTAGGTACAACGTAGATTTTCTGCAGACCCTACTTACAAACGCCCGCTGGTGCCACGCCCGGTGGACGTTTTGGGGAGGACTAATTGACGGCCCCCGAAATTCTTGCACTTTTATATGCAACGTAGATTTCCTGCAGACCCTACTTACAACGCCCGCTGGTGCCAGGCCCGGTGGACGTTTTGGGAAGGAGTAGTTGACGGCCCCCGAGTATCCGTCTATCACTTAATCGTCAGTCACTTGGTAAGAGATCATTGCCTTGATTCATGAAACTTCCTGTTAATGACGCCCGCCACCTGTCGATGTGCGCGAAAGCGAACCGTGATGAAGCTCAGTCGACAAGCGTTGGTGGATGGTGTTTCTCGGGCGACTTTAAGTGAGACGACATAAGTTAACACAGGCTCGTGCCTAGGGACGCGCGACCATTAAATGATTTCGTGGATCTGGACGTTGACACGGTGCTATGGTATATCTAAGGTCCTGGATAAACGATGAAGTGAATGAGTCCAAGGGCATCAGAATAGCAAGAAGGCCGCAACTGGATGTTGGTGTAAGCCATCGCGGCTTACTAGCGGGGAGAGGCAACGCCAAACGTATATAGGTTTGCGGTATGCAAGTATCAAACCGCGGTTTCGACGCGGGAGGCCTGGTGTCGCTCATTCGTCACTTGCTAGGTGGCACAACATATATTATAATGCAGCTGTATACCACAGAAGATTAATAAAACCAGCGGACACGTAAAACTAACCGACGAAATAACTGAAACGCACCTGATTTTCGTCCTCATTGTCTGGATCTCTCCGAACGACTCTGCCTTGTCATCATCCGCACCTTCTTCGTCTGCCCTTACCAATCCACCATCATGGTGTGCGACAGATTCCTGAAACACCGCCAACGTCCCTCCTTCTGCGACGGCAAATCATTGACCCTTGGCACGAGCCGACCGAATGCGCGGTGTCATCGGAGACCTTTAGTTTCAAGATTTCCGTGTCAGCTTACACCCTGCAAGCTTTGCTGCCACAGCCTCGTGTTGGGCTTGTTTCCGTTTGTTGTCGTGCTGTACATGTTGGCGATCCTATTCGACCTGCATTTTTTGGCTTCCTGTGCTTCTAGCCTTGCGACGAATGTGTCAAGTTGCGTTGACGTGAATGAGCAAGCACTTGACACACAGCAAGTTGTGTGTGGTATGCGTTCGAGCGCTCCCTGCGGCGTCGTCAAGTTGTTGTATTGTGTACCGGGTGCAAACTCCGACGCTCGGAATGGCGTGAAGGTTTTCCAGCAGCGCGGCCTCGTACGAAAGCACTGAGCAAGGAGAACTTGACAGAGGTTGCGGCTCATGCAGATCCATCGATCATGGGTACAAGCCGGGAGCGATTAAATTTACCTTACACCTTCGAGCGTCAGATTTGTCTTTGTGGATTCCTTGCCTTCCGAGTCGCGCTTCCTCGCTTCCTATTCTCACTGGCAGCCTCAGCTCTTCTCCATTCCCTCGACAAAGCGCCGCCATCCATACGCGCCTTCAATCACGTTGGAACTCAACATGGGACTGACATCAGACATTTCGCGCCCCCCCCCCCCTCAGCAATCTCCGGCCCCGGAAAGGGAGCATCAATGTGCCACATATCCCTCCGAGTCGGAACCTTCGCCTTGCATCGTGTCGTCGACACTGTCCAAGTGCGCGCAGGACTACGTTGGTGTCGCCTTTCGTCACCGAGCTCAGATTGGACCACCACGCTGCGGATATCCTGTCTGTACCAAACAACTTGCTAATATCAATCATTACGCAGGCATTGCCTCGAGCCATCTCTCACTTTGATATCGGCGGTTCCGCTGATGTATGCCGCAGCGTCTACATCATAACAATAAAATCCTCAAAAAGGCAAATGCGGACCATGGTGTCCATAGTATGCATGAACGACTCAATGAGGTGAGACAGCGGTTGTGGAATTGTACACTTGCTGGTGCTCGATGGTTCACGAAAGACCTTTGGCAGGTTATTCGTCACTAATTCTTGAAGTAAGCCGGCCAATCGAACTCGCTTTCTGATGGAGGCATCGCTCCCGGCCTGAGGATCACTGAAGTATCATGGTGTAAAGCGAGCAATGGCGCAGCACCACCGCCCATGCCTAGCAGATTTAAGCAGTGACAACTCATGCAGCTCCCTCCCTCCTGTAACAATCCCCCGCTTGTTTCGCCTCTAAACCAAACGTTAGCGTCATGTCAGCTTCTGAAATCCAGTCCCTCTTAGCGGCTATTCAGCTAAACGACTACCAATCTGGTATGAAACATTACTCATTGCAATTGAACAATCTCACGGATTATCTCAGTTGTGATTGCGACTGTTGTCGGGTATGACTTCAGTGAGCTTTTCTCCATTGCATTTAACTCGAGCTAATCTTTGTTTGATCAGTTCTCACATTTTCCGACGAGGTGTGTGCGATATACTCCCCCACCGATCTCTATGCCAAGGGTTGGTTACTGATGATCCATATAGATAGAGTATGTTTGGGTCAGTAGATTGTGTCTCTTACAGCTACCACCTCTCATAATTCACAAAGAAGAGACCCTGGTCATGGGTGTCAATGCTGTTCATAGTCGTGCGTATTAGAACATCCTGTTTTTAGACCCACTCGAAGCTGAGTCTGATCACAGGTCCGTTATGTGGGGTGTTTGGGGGCAATGTAAGTTGGCGGTTGCCCTTGTGCGTCTCGGATGCTAACGTGCACCCTTGAAAGGCTTGGAGCATTCGGTACGGGAAACGCTCGATGTGGTACTCAGAAAAACTAACTATTAGCACTCAAAGTTGGTAGTAGCTTCGTCCAGGGGCCTATCATAGTTCGTCCATTTTCGTTTTATTCCAACTTCCCAGCGACTGACCCGAATGCACAGACGTATGTATCTACTCGTTCGCTGAGAAACTATGATCTTATTTTAACTGAAAAGGTGTAAGTTTATTGGTGATACCGTGCGATGTTCGCATCATGTCTGAAAATCCCCTAAGGCATGGCGACTTATCTAATCCAAAGTTGGGTTCTCGTTGTGTTCATTGGCGCCAGCGATTGTGAGTACTTGAGCGACCATGCACTTTGACTAGTTAGGACTGAAAGTCGTGGCATTTCTAGTCTTGATGATCCTCCGCGTATATGCAATGTACAATCGGTCCAAGACAATTATTTTCTTATTCCTCGTGATCTACATCCCTACCATGGCCCTCACCATCGTTCCTCTTGTCTATAAAATGACTTCGAAAAATTTACTTGTCAGGTAACATCCAAACTAATCATGGGGAATTTGCACATTCATCCGATCCTTCTTCCTTCCCATCTCTTTCAGTCCACTTGGATGAGGTGGTGGATGTCAGATTATGCAGGATGTTTGATGTCGCGATACCGCTTCTTCGTACATTCATTATCGCCTCTCGTTCTATTCTTGGTGCTCTCCTCTGCATTTTCGCCATTGCGAAGTTCGTCGGGCAGTCGCTAGAAACGCATAAAGCGATCAAACAGTGGCGATCGAACCGGTACATGGAACTCCTCATTCGGGAAAGCATCCTCTACTTCATCGTGTATGCTCTTTTTTTCTTTTTCTTTGGGCTGTTCGTACCCTAACTCAATTTCTCTTCTACCAGCAACCTTCTCTCCAACGTGCTGGTGTCCACAGTAAACTCTGGAACGCAGTCTGTGGTCTCGATCATCACCATTGGTATTCTTTCGTACATCATTGCACCCCGATTTGTGATCAGCGTGCGGGAGTTGCATTCCCGTGCCGTCGGGGAGCACATCGATACCGGGTTCGGAGTGGCTTCACAACGCATATCACCGCACGTTGACACCATCATGTTCGCGAGTGCTGGGGATACGCCAGCGGATGCTGCAGAGACCGCAGGGGTTGAGAGTAGATCGGAGGGTGCTCGAGTGTGGTCAGATGATCGGGATACCGGAATGGGCGAAGAGGCTGCAGGAGGCGCATCTGCTTACTTGTTTTCCTTCGAGTGAGCATTTGCCTAGGAGGCAAACCGTCGATGTGTATGTAACTTGAACCCGATGAATGATGAAGAAAGAGCCAACATTACCTACCTTCACTGGATTTGTTGAGTCAGGAGCCATGGCAGGGAAAATACCCACCTTCGCCAGCCATCAGTATGTCGGCCCCCGAGTATCATCGCCAGTAACGTACCATACCATGAATTACCTTTGATTGGTTCTGTGTCATTTAAAGATCGGCGCTGCGGCGAACTGTGATGAACCAATTATACTGCTTGGGTATCAATGTAATCTAGAATCAAGACAATTCGCGTTGCACCGAAAACACCGAAAACACCAAACCACTGCTCAACTTGAATCAACGGGAAGCTCTCGTGCACGCGAAGCTAGAAGACCTTACCGAACTTGGACTCAATCAGAAGAGTCCACCTGTGTCTCTTCATGACGGAAGGCAAATTGTAAAGTAGTGAGATCAGATGAACAGCGCCGAGGATCCAAGATCCGGCTAGTGGTTTCTCGAGTCCATCCTTTGCCTTGCACGACGCGGAATAAGATTAAAAGTGTAGCGGTGATCTATACGACATTTCATTTTCAGGAGGGTCGCTTTTACGATCAGACAACACGTACCTGAACTTGGCTGCCGCACTCCATAAAAGCTTGTGTCAAAGGACTTTTCAACGCCAAGAGGATGAGGAAGGCGACGGTAAATACGGTGAACAAGGCAGCGGATTCAGTCAGCATCGCTACTATGTGCGTGTACTCTGTTGCATAAGCTGGACCAAGGACGAACGCGGTTTGGTACCGGAAGGCGAGCAGGCGCAAAACGATGAGAGTAGTCACGACGATATTGAGGGTGATGGAGCAACCGAGGTATAGACTCGTCAAGTTGACGTCAGTCTGGAGGAAGGTGCTTGAAATTTGTATCAAACAGGCTACCCCTGTTGCTAGAAGTAGCATATATCGCGTTAAACAAGTCTGAAAGGAACCCATCAGACACAAAATACAGACCCAAAGATCCAACGAGGAGGAGGCAGGGGAAAGCCATGGTAGCCCAAAGTGGAAAACGGCAATCTTGATAGATGACCATACAACGCCAGACCTAGATCAGGGAGTAAAAGTCTTGAACCCACGGGAAGCAGAAGAGCACTCACAAGAAGGCTATCTGAAAACCAATTTGAGAGGGCAAATGCAATGTAGCCGTACTGGGCGATTGCGATGCGAGTCATGTTTGCCTCAAACGAGGTGGGACCACCTGGGTAGTTATGGTCATCGATGAAGGCAAGCTGGGCGAATGCCGCCAACGAGGACATAATGATTGTAGCGAGTATGAAGGAGACGATGACATATATAAGCAGAGGAAGTTGTCTCTTGTGGCCGGTATATTTGCCTCGCTGGAGTAAGGAATGGGAACATATGCAGCAGAGTGCAACATTGATACCATACATCACTGCGCCAGCTACCAACCCCTGTAGCCAGGCATTCTCAGCCGCGAGCTGCCAAGCATCCTCGTCGGGAGTCAAAGACATTATCGGCAATGGGGTGGGTTGACAGGTGACAGGGTGAAGTGGAGGGTTGGGCTCGCCTGCAACGGACCTTTACAAAGGATGAGATGTCCATTTAAGTTGCTGGGTGACTTCGATCTGATGCTAGCAGATGGCTCACCATACGACACATACATTTCCTGTGGCGGCTTCATAGCTAGTAGCTACCTGATTCGCCACTCGCAAGGTGCAAGAGAAACCCAATATCCTTTTCCCCCAATGGCAACACGACAACATCCGACTCTGCAGCTGAAGGCGAAATTCTGATAAAGGTCTGCTGGGAAATCGTACCGCAGCCCATCATCGTTGCCCGATCCTACTGTTGATGTTCGCAACTTCAAGCCCCAACAATGTGTTGACTTGCCTTACACTGCGTGGCACATGGACACGGCAGCAAGCTAGTTGCGAGGCTGCAAGATTGGTTGATGGTAGAAGGTCAACCACACACCATTAATGCATGTGCATGATCGATTGAGCTCTCCTGCTGATCGCATTCAGAAGCTCGTTGTCCCAGATTCCAGCAATAGACTCTCCTTGCGAGTACACAGTGCTCAGCATTTGAATCCCGCGAGGCTGATGAGACACAGGTTGGCACCTGGACATTCATTTGATTGCGTTGCTCGCCGCCATCATGACTTCCGTGGTGGTATCGCGCATTCAAAGTCACTTCGCTGCACCTTACAGTGGTATCAATATTTATGGTCCTGCACTGAGGGAATAAGATCGCAGTCAAGAAGTCTGTCTATATCACATACCACGGAACGCACATATTCGTTTCGACCAAGTAAAGGGTGGGGTGTGTAACATTCGCACACAGCAGTCACCCTTTTCCCAGAAAAGAGAGAGTTCTTGACAATACAGGCCGTTTGACATAGATTTCTAAAATAGGGACTTGTTTATTTGACAAAAGCTTTAGAAATAAACAAACCACTGTCCAGGTGCAGCTCACCACGCACTGTGACACACAGGACGTCTCGTGATGACCTTCTAACCATCATGTGCCTTGCCGAACCTTCACCCAGTCATCCAAAGAGTGCCCTTGCCATCTCGATTCTTTCCGTTGCCAGTTTCTCAGTTGCTCCCCAATCGCTTTTTATATATTTTCTCGCGGGATTCAGGACGGATCGAACAACCTAATGGAGAATGAACGACCTCTCTTCCTCCTGTCGGGAAGAGGGTACCGCAACCTTACGTGCGCTCAACACATTAGAACCTACTCTCCTCTGTGATACGCGAGAAAGGTAAAGGTGGCTTGCCCTTTGCTTCCTCCCAGACTCTCGCCTAGTCGCATCGCCCTTTCCCAAGCACCGGTGCTTTCTTGTCATCGCGCACCGTGCGGTCCTCCTAGCAAGATTAAGACAGAAAGAGCAGTCTCTCAGGTCGTAACCCCGACAGAACTTGTCACAAGATACGACATTGTCAGGTGCGAGGGTTCGCCTTGGGCTGCTGACTTGCCTTCCGACGACCCATTTCGCCTTTGGACGCTTCTGGCCACCACCTCCCACGTTCACAGATCCTGAGCCATTGTATAAAATGTTGTGACGATCATGCTAATGGGCCTCTCTGACAAGCAAGTTATTGTTAGCTGCGTAATTTCCTTGTTAGAACGTGAATTATTGACCATGCATAATAATAGGGCATGATGTACGTGTGCTCCTATTCCGACACTTTGAAAGCGGACTTCTAAGTCGGATGCAAAATCGTGCGTGTGTAAAGGGGCAGAATTATTTCAAGGTCGAGTCTGCCGGCAAAGTGGCGACGTTTCGTCACAGTTTCCGGCGGATCTGAAACCATGCTCACAAACTTCGTCATATTGGAGCCAAATAGAACCCCGAGTTGGGGCAGGACCAACTATACTTAACTCTCAAGGAGCCGAACTTCATCTACAAAGGGTGCCGATGAAGATAGTGCGCAGACCAAGTGTTCGCCACAGTGGCGAAAACCAAGCGGTCTGATGACTCTATCGATGACGCAGCGTATAAAGCGTTTATCCATACTTCCTCCCACCTGCAACCTCTCTGTCTGCAGTCGTGAGGCAGGGACGTCGTGTACGAACCCAAGATTCCCGGCTTGTTCTCACCGCCATGGATCTCGTTCTACACCTCGCCGACGAGTACGTTCTCGACAATGTTTGGGCTCGTCTCGTCCCACCGAACGACAGCCTCATAGGCTCTTCCTCGGAATTTCTCTCCTCTGCTAATTTATCCACAATATCAATTGTACCACAGTCTGCATGGCCGCGAGATCATATTCCTAGGCAATTGTTATCCTTGAGCATTATAACTCTGATCGTAACCTACCTCCTCTACTTCATTTTCGCCGGACTCTCGTTCCAATTCATATTCAACCATGAAATGATGCGGCACCCACGTTTCCTAACAAACCAGATCAAGTTGGAGATCCAAACTAGCTTAAAATCCATCCCAGTCATGACCCTGTTGACCCTTCCGTGGTTCCAAGCAGAGGTCCTGGGTTATTCTCGACTCTACGATAACGTCGATGAATATGGGTGGCTCTACCTCGGCTTATCAATACCCCTGTAAGCGCCCTTACGCTGATACTGAGGCCTCGCACTCACATGTACATTAGCTTCTTGCTTTTCACAGAATACACCATATACTGGCTTCATCGTACTCTCCACCATCCCAGGCTTTATAAGACTTTCCATAAGCCACACCACAGGTGGATAAGTACGTGTACAGTGTATTCTTCACGTTTTTTTAAACTAACATATCGACCCAGTCCCAACCCCCTTCGCGTCCTATGCATTCCACCCAGTGGATGGATACGTGCAATCCGTGCCGTATCACCTGTTTGTCTTCCTTTTCCCCCTCCACCGATGGGTATACCTCTTCCTTTTTGTCTTTGTAAACCTTTGGACTATATTCGTGCGGAAACTCCAGATGAGCGTTCTCTGATATGATTCTGACGTTGTTCGGGCAGATTCATGATTCGGATATGATAACCGGACATCCTCTCGAGCAAGTCATCAACGGTCCCGCACACCATACACTGCACCATCTTTATTTAACGGTGAACTACGGTCAGGTACGTATGCATGGTTCCGTTGTTACATCTGTTCCTTTTCCGTGAATGTTGAACCCTCTGCACCAGTATTTCACTTGGGCGGACCGTGTTGGTGGCTCGTATCGTCATCCGGAGTCGTCCCTCGACCCCTTGCTGGAGGTGAAGAAGGCGAAGGTGTCTTGAGTCTCACCGACGCTGTCTCGTGGATTATAGAGTTTGGTGGCAGTAATGTATCAGTGATCTGGATGTATAACGCCTCACATGAATTCCTAATACTGCCTCTGAAGAGCTCAATGTAGTTCTATGCGCCCTTTTCGCCCGCGAGCTTGTACTTGGAGATACTCCAGGTACTTTACTTATATATTTCGGGTCCTTACCTGTATACACTCCGAGTCCATGTGCGGATGGCGTGTTTGTAGATATCGTGGTTCCCATGGATATGTCTGACCCCCAAGTGCCAATTTGAAAATACTTCCTGATCTCAGACCTTATCCTACTAATCTCTGGATGCGGCAACGATGGCGTGCTTAGCGTTCCACGTTCAACCCCCAGGACGATCGATGGTCCCCTCGTGCAGTTACATCGAGATTTCATTATATTGGAATATGTATTCGGAAGCGCTAGAAAACATCACCCTCAAGGTGCGGATATCAATGTTGATCGTGACGGTCAATCTCCAGAACCAAAGAAAAAAGCAACACCTGAATGCAGGATTATTAAAGAGAAAAAGACGTGGGGAGGGGAGGGGATTGTTTGAGCGCGACACGATACATGGAGTCGTTGCGATTCGTTGAGGATTACGTATTTTACGCTGGGCTTCCGTGCTCGGATACATCCTTTTCCTTGTAGTGTTCCTCGACGGTCTCGGAAGCGTACGTCGTCTTGGGACGCCACTTGGAGGACGTACGGGGTGTCGTCTCTTCAAGCATACGATCCACTTGCTCGAGGGTGAGTCCCTTGGTTTCAGAGATGAGGAAGTAGGCATAGATGAAGGCGCCTGTGCAAAGGGAACCCTGGTAAAATAGGAATGTCAAGCGAGGTCGGCAACACAAGGCAAGTTGCAGGCATACCCAGATGAAGAACACGCTAGAACGGAGGTTGCCCGCGTCTTGGTTAACCATGTAGGGGGTGATAACGGCGATGATCGTGTTCCAGAGCCAGTTGGAAGCAGTGGAGAGAGCAACACCGCGAGAACGGATGGGCAGAGGGAAGATTTCACCTGCATGGGCACGACGTGGTTAGATCACCTCGAGATGCACCAAATGGCACCACGTACCAATGACGACCCAAGCACCAGGACCCCAGGTGGAGGCAAAGAAGAAGATGTAGATGGCAATGAAGGCAATCTGGGCGTTGACAGCTGCAATGTTGTTTGCGATCGTATTGCCTGCCGCGTCTAGGTGGGTCTTGTTGAAACCAATGGTGACACCAATGACAGCGACCAAGAATTGACAGACGAGCATGCCGAAGGCGCCCCAACTGATGCGAGGAGAATAGTCAGTCAGATTGCGGCGCAAGATTACTACAAGGAACATACATGAGAAGTGGGCGACGGCCGACTCTCTCAATAGCCCAGAACGAGATGGGAGTGGAGAGCACGTTGACGAGGGTGAAGATGAGGGATATGAGGAAGGCGTTGGAGATGGCCCCTGTGGACTGGAGGAAAGGGGTGGAGAAGTAGAAGATGAAGTTGACACCTGTCCACTGTTGCATCATTTGGAGGGAAGTGCCGAGAATTGTACGGCGGAGGTTGCTACCGCCAACCCAGAGACTGCCGGAGAAGCAGTTCATCCAGCTAGAGAAGTAACCAGTGGCAGGAATTGCAGCGCGTTCGTACTCGGCGTTGGCAACGATTTCAGCGAGTTCGGCTTCAATGTACTCGGAGTTGGGGGGTTGACCACGAAGTCTGGAGAGGACACCACGGGCCTTGTCGAGCTCTTCGCGCATGACGAAGTAACGAGGGGACTCTGGGAGGAGGAAGAGACCGATACCAAGGATGAGACCCCAGGCAAATTGGATGCTGATGGGAATGCGATAGGAGCCGGTATCTGTACGCTTCTCGGTGGCGTAGGTGACGCACGCTGCGACAAGGAGACCAATGGTAATACCTTTGGCCGAATGAAATTGGAGTCAAGGAGTGGGAGGGTGAGGGAAGACTTACAGAACTGGTATCCAGAGACGAGAGCGCCACGGACTTTCCTGGGGCAAATTTCGGACATGTAGAGAATAATGATGGCGGAGACAAAGCCTACACCGACACCGGCGATGAGACGGCCAGCGACGATGAGAGCGAGACCATGAGAGGCTGCCTGAAGGACGCATCCAATGGTGTAGATGACGCAACCAGCGATGATAGTTGGGCGACGGCCGAACCAGTCTGCACAATCACCAGCAATCAATGCACCTATGAGAAGGGGGTGGTTTGTCAGGAGACTGTCCGCAAGCAGAAAAACAAAGTTGATAGAGAATGCGCACCAAAGAAAGTACCAGCGGAGAGGATGGAGGTGATGAGGGAGTTGTGGGGACCCGTGAGTTTTGTAGCACCAGGGCCTTCAATGAGTTCGATAAAAACCGACGAGCCGGTGACACCATTGATGTATCCCGAGTCATAGCCGCTAAGGGGAATGAGGTTGGATTGAAGGAACGACGATGTAAGTGAGGACGTACAAGAAAATACCACCAAAGGCAGCAAATGCACAAAGCAAGTAAGCCTTTAGTGTGACTGGCGCTTCGACGCGGTTGACGTCTACGGGGCCTGCGAGACCGACACCTCCTCCTGGCATGGCTGGTTAGAGACTAGGTAGGCTGAAAGGTGGTGAGGGAAGCGTGATGATTTCAAAAACCAAGTCGAGGTTTTTATGGCAAAGTAGATTCGATCTCATTGACGTAAAATCGGGTAGCTTATTTAAACTTATGTCCAAATTTAGGCAAACGATTTTCCCCAGAATGATGCACGCGTCACACAGTGTCACACACGCATATAATAAGCATCGTCATGATCGTGCCTGAATGATGTCCCGCGTGAGTCTGTAGTTTCCAACTCGACGTGGCAACTAGCTTGCTATAGCTACAAGTTCAAGTACTACTGGTAGCGAGAGTTCAGACATATCTGAGCTCGACTGCCTGTGTACCGTCAACCCCTCACATCACCTCCTTATTTGCTCACGATCTCGCTCCGTTTTCACCTTCTGAAAAGTTGGCTCACACGCACACCAACCAGTGTCATACACTGGTGGAGGAATTTCTGAGACCCCACGCATGCGGAGCATCATCGCTTGATCAATCGATAGACAGCTGTCACCGCACCTCTCCATACATGCTTTCCACTCATATCCGGTGGCCAGCAGCTGGCAACGGAGGTCCCTTATGACTCCCTTGTGTCAAGATATGTCATGCAACCAGAACAATCGTCGACTCAACTCCGGAGCGGTGATAGTATCGAAGTCGCTGACCCCCATCAATTACCCTCGCTTTCAACCAGTTTCAGCCGAGCATTCGAGACCACCGTTGGTTCGGACGTTCACCGCTGCACCTGAGGTGGCATTACACCTTATCGTAAGCTTGGATATCTTTTTCGCCATTTCAAGATGCGGTTCGTGAGGAGCTTGTAATTCATATTCTGTCGGAACTTCCTCCACGAGGCCTCACGAGACCCGATTTTTCGTTGGTGTCGAAATCGAGGGGGGACGGTCAGGGTCAGGTCTTTTCCGGCTCCGGTGCCTCTACACTACAGCGAAACACTCCAAGAGCGCCCCAGGAGTTTTTTGTCTTTTGGTAAATGTCCGGGTATGTGGCTTTTTTTTTGGAGTCACATAGGCTCTCTCGGCCAATGGGAGAACTGCACAGCGTAGTGCAACGACGTTACTAGAGAGTCTGTAAAACTGAGGGGAACTCTGGCACCGCCCTGGCAGAAGAGCGGCTCGTGACACGTACCCCCCTTGAAGGCGATCAGCCCATGATGTTAGATAATGAGTTTTCCAGGTACCTCTCTGAAGCCGACTGACCAAAGCGGATTTTACGACGATCGATTCAGCAACTTGAATAAAACAGAATTTTAGTCAAAGATTATGTCATGATGCCAGCACTTCAGTGGCGCCACAACAGCTCACAACGGTGATGCCGACACGCAGTCCTAAGATACGAGATTGTCAGGTGTGGGGGTTCGCCCTGGGTTGCTGACTCCTTACCTGCTGGCGCTAAAGTCGTAAGGACTAGTACCAATATCTCGCCCTTGGACGTTGCTATCGACTGCTCTGACCAGCAAGTCGTTGCGTAGCTGCACAGTCGACGCGTAACACCTTGGAGCGGCGACTCCAAGGCTGACTACGTGTCATCGAAACTCCTTTACCGTACCTGCCCCCTCAAATGGTGTCCATTCAGAACTTTCCCCACTCACCATGAATCCTTTATTCGCAGCGGCAGGGCTGATTGCCCTAGCGCTCATTTACGGCTTTCGCAAGCATTATATCCTCGGATTTCTCTGCCTAATATCCGCGGCCCCAAATCGTCGTCATTCCTTCTTGGTGGGTACTCCTTCTCGGTGACCCGTCCAGGAAATTTACTGCAGCTACACCACGGTCAAGTCGGTGAAGCTGACTTCAATGGCAAAGTCGCTATGGTCACACTGTTCGCTTCAAGGGAATATCGGGTGTGCCTCGACTGGTTAACGATATTTGTGCTTATTCTAAATACTGTGGTCTCTTCCAATGACCCGCAGGCGGCTCTTGGTCGCAGACTGCCGTTACATGTTGCGACTGGCGAATGGCAAGGGTATTGGCTGGGTTCAAGGTACGTCCACCATGCGTTTCTCTTCAATGGATTGCAACGACGTTATGCCAGGTGATGATCACAGATGAAAGTCATGCTTCCTGGATCAAGTGGGCCGACAGCCGAGGCATCCTTGCCATTCTTCAGGGAGTACGCTGAAGCTGTGAGTTCCGTGACATCTGTATGAAACGGCATTAACTATTTTTCTTGTAGATGACTGTTCAATGGACGGAAATCATCGGTAACAGAAGTGGTAAGAAAGTTGACCTCAATGTCTCTGCCTGGCTCTCCCGCGCAACCCTGGATTCCATTGGTAAAGGTATGTTTCGGCTTGTCTGAACGTTAAACAACGATTATTCATCCCGTCGCTTGTCAGCTGCATTCGGTTTCCGTTTCGGTGCCATCCGAGACGACAGCCATGTCCTCGTACGCAGCGATGACAATATGCTACTTGTTCCCTCTCTAGACATTTCCATTGAGCACAATCCCACTCGTTATCTTACAGGAAAGATATTTTCGGACACCGTTCGACTAGGCAAGTTTTGTTTCAGGCAGTCGCAGCGTATCTTCCAACCTCGAGTGGTTTTGCGAACATGTTTCCCACGGCTTCAACTCGCAAAGGTCGGCACCGACGTGGCCAAGGAGCTGGTTCAAGAGAAGGCCGAGACCTTGTTGCAAGGGAAAGGCAAGAAGGAGATATCTTCAGTCTTCTCGCTTGGTGATCTTTTCCTGTCTTCAACAGTTTGGAGATCCCGTTGCAGTTAAAACCTGCATGGATACAGACGCAAAGAACAAGCCGCCCGATGAAGAACTGTTAGCTCAGATGTGGTAGATCTGATCTGATCATCTTCACCATTCTGTTTCATCTTGCTCAAGGATACAGCGCGATCCTACTTGGGGGTCATGAGACGAGCTCTAACATCCTTGATTGGACTCTCGTAGAGCTTGCTCGGCATCCAAAAGTCTAATCCAAGCTCCGCGCCGAGATCACAGAAATGCGAGCTGGCATCCATGCTCGCGACGGCTCAGAGTTTACGATCGCGGATTTCGGTGCCATGCCTTACACGACTGCCGTCATAACGGTACGTTAGGCATGGTCTTCCCCCCGTTCCACGACATTGCTTTCGTCAATGATGTGCTGTGTTGACTCGCCTCTCCGCTGTCGATACTATACAGGATGTGTCAAGGTATATCACAGTGGCCGTATGGCTGGCAGAGGCGACATCCTTCCGCTTTCTCAACCGATCACCACCGAGAAGTCATCCACGAAGTGCCCGTTCCTCAAGAGACGTACGTCGTGGCGTCTATCGCTGCGCACAATCGGTTGGCAGATGTAGACCCCTCGTATATAGATAGGAAATCGATAAGCGACAGTGTTTTGTAGTAATATCGAGGTGTGGGGCGAGGATGCCCACGACCTCAACCCTCCTCGTCTGTTCAGTGCACACGATTCATTCCGGGGCGGACTGTGACTACCGTGGAGACCGTCACGGAGACTGTAGATCTAGATGTAGCGTTGAGGAATGTCAAAATCGCAAGCGACGTTTTGCCTTACCTCATTGAGTAGCGCATCAATTGGGTCCACATCTCCGCCCATCTTCATGATCGACGTCACTCATTGGGGCGATGAGACCATGTACCGCAGTCTGTGAGCATGTACTCTTTCAAAACAGAGCATGCTCTAAGGGCTTGAGAGGGAAGCGCGGGTGTCGATGGCACCATTTCGAATACGCCAAAGCCCAGGGGATCTAGCGGTACAGAAAAAATCAATAACTGCGACCAGTTAATCAAGAACTCCATCCCGGGACACGCCTGGCCAATCTTGCAGAAAAGTTCGCTCTTCGTCGCACTCTTGTCCAAACGGGAGAGGACACGAACAGGTTCCAATCGGTGACGCATTGATGGCGACCACGAGCCCGCAACGAGGCAACCAAATCGTTCAATTGAATGTGTGCGATGGAATTGACATTGGAATTTCGCAAAGTTCGTTCGTCCGCGGTATCCTGCGCGTCCCGTTTGTCCCGTCCCTGTGAGTGTTAAAGAAGCCAGTTTGAAACATCTTCGGTCCGGACGCAATGTTACTATAAATCTTTGCGGCCTCATGAGCCGGGTTTGGGAGAACGGATTATAGTCAAGCTATCTCCCACTTACTTAGCACGAAGAGTCTTCCAGGTCAAAATCATCAAGTTTTGGAGCGTATCCTCTTTCATATGCGCCCCATTCCAACGCCATTAAGCGTGGTGAAGCATTCTCCAGTCCCAGGTTAGTCGAATGGAAGATCGGGACGAGAAAACTGGCAGATAGCACGATGACGAATGTACCATAACCACTGGTTGTGGATTCAAGACGGCGCAACTTGTCATACCAAAACTCCAATCCAACGGTGTCGTCCGTATTAGTAGAGTGGGCGTGGACGAAATGCTTGCACTTTTAGGTACAAGGCAGGGTTTCTGCAGACCTTGGTTGCAAACGCCCACGGTCACCATGCGAACATGCCCGACTAACGTTTTGAGCGGGAGATGACGGCCCCCGAAAGTGTCCGCCTATTACTTGGTTGTCAGTCACTTGGTTAAAGATTGGCCCAATTTATGTAACTTCCTGTTGATGGCGGCCGCCACCCGTTAATCAGCGCGTTAAACGAAACGGGGAAATGAGTGAGTCCAAGGGCAATAGAACAGCAAGAAGACCGCAAATGAACGTCGGTGTAGGTGAACACGGCTTACTAGTGGGGAGAGGCAACTCCAAACGTAGATTTACGGTATGCAAGTATTTAATCGCAGCCTCGACGCGGGAGGCCTGGTGTCGCTCGCTCGTCACTTTCTAGGAAGAATAACACATATTATAATGAAGCTGGATACCACAGAAGATTGATAGAAATAAGTGAAATGCACCTAATTCTCTCTGAACCTTCCCATGTCGACTTTGCCTTGTAATCATCCGCACCTTCTTCGTCTGCCATTACCAATCCATGATCACAGTGTGCGACAGCTTCCCAAAACACCGCCGACTCCCTCCTTTTGCTTACACGGATTCTTGACTGTTGGCACGAGTAGATCGATTGCGCGGTGCCATCGAAGACCCTCAGCTTCAAGATTTCTGTGTCAGCTTACAGCCTGTAAGGTGGCTGCCATTGCCTGGCGTCGGGCTTGGTTCCGTTTGTCGTCGCTGCGATGTGTTGTACAAGTTGGCGATCCTATTCGGCCTGCATCTTTCGGCTTCCTGTGTGCCGAAAATCCTAGCCCATACTACGGGGCATATATTTGCGTTGACGTGAATTGAAGCGATTCTTGATGTACTTTCCGGTATTGTTTTTCTTGTAATTATTGACCTGAGTATGCTTAGCGTGCATAGCGGCCTCGTACAAAAGCAGTAAAGAGAACTTCAAGGATGCGGGTCGTGCACATGGCAGCAGTGCGTGGGAAAGATTCAGATGATCATCATCCTCAGCCGTGCTGACACGCACCGAGATTTGCTATGAGGACAACTCGAAGTTAGTCCACCTCCTTCCTGTACCAAACAACACGCCACTATCAATCATTACTCGGGCATTGCCCCGAGGCATCTGTGATTTTAGTATTGGTGGTTGCGCTGATGCATGCCGCAACGTCTACATCAGATCAAAAACGGTGGAATCCTTCAGAAAGACGAGTACGAACTGCAGTGTATGTATATACGCATGAAAGGACCAAAGAGGTGAGATAGCGGCTATGGAAGTGTATATTTGCTAGGGATCGATGATTTATGAAAGACCACCTATTCGTCACTAACTCTTGATCATGAAGTAAGTTAGTCGATCATTCGAACTCGAACTCAACATCTGATGGAAGCAAAGGCAGAGGTAACCACTGCCTCCAAACATCTGTCACTCCTGGCCAGACGGTCATTGAAATATCATAATGTAAAGCAACAGCGCAGCTCCACTGCCTATGCTTGACATATTTAAGCAGACAACACTCCTGCAGCTCCTTCAAGTTCCTTCCTGCCAGTGTAACAATTCTCCGCTTCTTCCGCCTCTGAACCAAACGTTAGGTTCATGTCAGCTTCTGAAATCCAATCCATCTTGGCGGCTATTCAACTAAACGATTATCAATCTGGTATGAAACATATTTCATGACAGTCGAACGATCTCGTGAGACGGACCATCACAGTTGCGATTGCGACTGCTGTTGGGTACGACTTCAGTGAGCCTTTCTCCATTTCGTTTAACCCAGCTAATCTCGGTTTAATCAGTTCTTACCTTTGCCAACGAGGTGTGTGTGATACTATGCCAAGAGAGTTGCTCACTGATGATCCAAACAGATAAAGTATGTTTGGGTCAGTAGATTAGGTCATTCACACCCACCACCTCTGATGATTAACAAAGAAGAGACCCTGGTCACGGGTGTCAATGCTGTTCATGGTTGTGCGTATTAAGCCACCCTGTTATTAGACCCACTCGAAGCTGAGCCCGATCACAGGTCCGTTATGTGGGGTGTTTAGCGGCAATGTAGGTTGACGTTTACCCTTGTGTATCCAGGATGCTAATGCATAACCTGAAAAGGGCCGATGCATTCAGTACGGAAAAAACCCAATGTGGTACTCACTGAAGCTAATTATTAGCACTCAAAGTCGGTAGTATCTTCATGCCTGGGCCTATCATGGTTCGTCCATTTTTGTTTTACTACAATCTCCCGGAGACTGACCCGAATGTACAGATGTATGTATCTACTTGTTCGCTGAGAAACTCTGATCCTTATTTTAACTTGAAAGGTGTAAGTTTATTGGTGATACCGTGCCGTGTTTGTATCATGTCCGAAAATTCCCCAAGGCATGGTGACTTATCTGATCCAAAGCTGGGCTTTCGTCTTGTTCCTTGGTGCCAGCGATTGTGAGTGGCCATGCACTTTGACTACAAGGTATGACTCAAAGTCATGGCATTTCTAGTCTTGATGATCCTCCGCATATATGCCATGTACAATCGGTCCAAGACAATTCTTTCCATCCTCCTCGTGATCTACATCCCTACCATGGCCCTTACCATCGTTCCTCTTGTCTATAAAATGACTCGAAAGCTTTACTTGTCAGGTAACACACAAGTTAATTGTGGGCTATCTACACACTCATCCCGTCCTTCTTCTCTTTCAGTTCACTTGGTTGAAGTGGTGGATGTCAGGTTATGCATAGTGCCCGATACCACGATACCCATCCCCTCCAGATACCTCCTCGGCTCTCGTTTTATTCTCGGTGCTCTCCTCTGCATTTTCGCTGTGGCCAAGTTCATCAGGGAGTCGCTAGAAACATATAAAGAGATCAAACAATGGCGATCGAACCGGTACATGGAGCTCCTCGTCCGGGAAAGCGTCCTCTACTTCATTATGTATGTATGTTTTTTTCTTCTCGCTACTCGAACTCTAAGCTATCTTCCCTCCGACCAGCAACCTCCTCTCCAATGCGCTGATATCCACAGTAACCTCTGGAATGCAGTCTGTGGTCTCGATCATCACTATTGCTATTCTTCCATACGTCGTTGCACCCCGGTTTGTTATCAGCGTGCGGGAATTCCATTCCCGTGCCGTGGAGCACATCGATACTGGGTTCGGGGCGGTTTCACAGTGCGTGTCACCGCACCTTAACACCATCGTGTTTGCGAGTGCCGGGGATATGCCACTGGGGAATGCAGAGAGTGCTGGTAGTGAAGGTGGATCGGAGGGTGCCCAAGTGCGGTCAGACGAACAGGATGCCAGAATGGGTGGAAAGGTTGCAGAAGGCGCGTCTGCTTAGTTTTTTTCTTTCGAGTGAGCATGTACCTAGTCTGGCGAACGGCCCAGGAGGCAAACCGTCGATGTGTATATAACTTGAGCGTGATGATGCTGTGTTGTGAGCACCTGGCTTACATTACCTTTAATCTAGAGGTGTATTAGCGCTATCACGGAGCATTTTACTACTGTGGGGCAAACGAACTTCCCTTCTCCCTTGGCCATCAAAGTTCAAACCACGCATGAAACAAAGTAACCGAGTGTCAGACCTGTCAAGAAGGACGCCAGGGTCATCGCTCGTGCTTCAGAACCTTGTCTTAGGTGGAGTACGGCTTTGAAGAGGTTTGAGGAAATGTTTGTGGCAGTGACTGCCGCTTCTTACAGTGGTTACTAGTGATGCAGGGCACAAAGAAGCGGATTATTTTTGACATTTCGAGATTCATTCCGGGGCGGACTGTGACTACCATGGAGAGCCATAGAATGTAGATCTAGGTGTAGCGCTGAGGGATGTCGGGATCGCAGGCGACTATGCTTTTGTTCCTGTCTGATGTTCCCCGTTTCTTACCCCGAGTCGTGGAATGGCTTTCATAAACGTCGAGTAATGCTTCCAAACCACCTATCAATCAACAGGACTCAAGGTACATAAGCTTAAGCTGCACCTTGGTGAAAAGGGAGGTCCAGTGGTGTGGAGCCCCGTGCGTATGTGTGGGGTAGGTACCTGCTCACGGAGCGTGAGATAAGCGAGAAGCAAGTGAAGCGCTGCATGGTTCCCATGAGTCACTTCGAAGGTGATCGATCATGACATCAGTCTCCGTCGTGGATCCTAAGCCGATCCGACTCGCACATTAACATCGTGGGGCACAATACGTAGAGGCGCATCACGGGGCGAAACGACAGGATCGACAGGAACATTTTCTTTCCAGTACCACCTGCCTTCGAGATGCCTACCAGCAGCAGGTGGGACCTTGATGAAGTTCAGTGTTCGTTTTGGGGTGGTCCGGGGGAGCTCCCATCAGTGCCGCGGGTTCTAAACTAGCGCGAGGAAGTCCAATAGCCTGACAAAGATCGTCGCAGACTTCAACTTGGTACGAGCGTACGTACTCACTTCCTGCGCCGAGTATGTGTTGTAACACATGACCATCGTGTGTACTGTGCGGTAACTATACTAGCTACTGGCTAACAGCAGGTCAGCGAAAATAGCGTCGGACTGACGAGGGTATCCTCGCACCTGATATGTACTAGGGCGCAGAACAACGTCCACAAGCGTGCTGGGAAGCCATGGTGGTTGTTCCAGTCTTCTGACGGATGTGTCAAAGTACTGTATGCAAGGCCAGTTGACTAATCGTGGTAGATGGCAGGGTGGCAAGCTGGTCTCGGTAAGTTCAACTTGAAGCCTGAAGCCTGAAAATTTTCGCGATTGGTTGAGGTTATCGGATCCTACCCACCAAGAACTTCAAGTTGAGCCATCGTATACTATCATCATTGAATGGTAATCCGACCATCGCCTCCAACACATCACAGCAGCGAAGTTTGGTGGTAGTACGATTCCCGTGCTTTCCTTCAACTTCGAACCCGCCTGGCACTGACTCTATGGCAATATAGATAAACGGAGGTGCGGCCATCGAACCTCGGTGGTTGTGCACGTTCCGCTCTACGGTTCTGTAGTACTTCTGTAATGCCCTGTGGGCCATGGCGGACGTAGGTCAGGGACGAAAGACATCGATGTTGATTTGGAGGACGTGCCAGCGCTGATGTGGGATCTCGCAGACCCTGCAACTGATTCGTGGCACGCGGAGTTGTGGCAACTTGAGTCAAGGGTCGTACACGCGCGTGGCTGTGCATCTTCAACATGCAGGATTGGCAATTCGCAGGAGTTGTTCGGACATTCGCGCGCACGATTCACGAAAGGTTGAAATCGATTCGTTCTGCAGGCCTCAGGATTCATTTCTTTCAACATAGACCAAGGTGCTGTTATTTGTCTCGAGGAGATGAAACGAAAATAATGTGTTCTACAGTCGACCGGTCGACCTGAAGGACTGGTTGCGGCCAGCTGAAGTTTGATACAGTGGTACGTCTGCGGACAGGAAAAGGCCAGGAGCCTTTCATATACAGCTTTCTTAATGAATAGGTGCTTATCCACAGTACCCACAACGATCATTTACTGCCTGCGGTCATACCCAAGGTTTCGTGTTCTCGAACCTCCTTGCAAAGGCATCCGAATTCGCCATTCGTTTGTGTATTCTTTACTCCTTTTCTTTCGTCGCGTTTTGTGGCCCCATCCGCCTGAGTTGAGCATTTCATATATACCTCCGACGATCGTTCGAGCACCATGTCTGCCATGCACAAACGCAAATCAAGTAAAGAAGATCCAAGTGACAATCCTATCGTGGACCACAACAATGCCTCCACCCCACCATCTATCTCAATTCTCGCTTTCCCTCCCTCACCCCCAAGGAGTCGCGTCCATTCGACGTCCAACTCGCTTCCACCGTTGGGTCCTGGTATCCCTGCACGCAATAAAACTCATGTACCCCAACCCCTTGGCGCTGGGACCCCCGCACGTCGACCACCAAGTATCAGTCTAAATTCCCCTCCCACTTCTCCTTATCGTACTTCATTCACCGCACATAACCCTAACTCGCACTCTCGCACGCGGTCTATCTCCTCCGGGCCGTTCGTCCCACCTATTTCGTCACCCCTTTCTACGTCCTTCCCAGCTCATGTCCCCCTGCATCCGTTCCCGTTCCCTTCTTCGAGCACTACTCCCGAAATTAATGGTTCAGATGGTGATCTTCCTTTACCTAGTAGTCACACCAGACGGCATTCACGCCTTCACTCCCGAAATCTATCCATATTCTTTCCCCGACCGCACGCGACCATCTCAGAGGACGAAAGACCTGGAGATGAAGAAGCTCCAGCTCCCCCACGCGATCCAGTCCTAATTCCCGCTTCACAATCCGACTCAGTACTCGGTCCTGGCGCACAGGTAGGACGGGAGCTCAACGCCGGGTTCACATTCGGCGGCATACCCAAATCGTCATCTGAGCCTAATGGTATGCGCAGTTCCGGGCCTGGAGTCACTACGAGACGCGGTCATCATCACAAACATTCGCTCTCCCATAATTTCTTTTCATTTCTTGACCCCGGAAAGGCGCAGACGCTCTCAGTGCCGACCAAAAGAGAAGAGCTACATAGTACGCCGACGGAGACGCCTATCTCCCCATGGAGCCCTGTCTCCAACGCGTCGCTCTTCGCATCTCCCAGTATGGCTGCTGCAGAGCTCATCCCACGTTCGCAGTCCAAGTCTCCAGGTGTATCTCGGTCGAATTCGACGTCACCTGCGCTTTCTAAATTGGGTGTGGTTTCGAGTGAAAACGTTTCTACATCAGGTATGGCTGCCATAATTACTGCGTTTGGCCAATTTGCACTTGGTGCGCTGTTATGGGTGCGCGGCCAGAGCATCGGGTCACTGGCATGTACTGGGTTGGGGTACTGGGTCGTCTTTGACGCTATAGGCGTGGCTGGGCCCGCCATCGTAGCGCGTCAGACGAAAGGGAAGGGGAAGGGGATGTATGGGTAGGTTGAAGGTCCACTCTTCCAGTGAAAAGGCCACTGATGGCTTCGCATTGTAGCCCTGCTCGGTATGGAACGTCCCTCCTTTTTGCTCAGTGTGTGTATTTGATGTTTGCGGGCGTGTACGTCGCGAAAGAGGCTGTTGAGCATATGTTATTGTCTGCTGGAGGCGACGCACACGGACACCGGCACGGTGGCGGTGCGACGGGAGGTGACGGTAGGTGCACGGCTTTTTGTAAATGGTATATGGAGTTGACGGAGTGATGAATAGGACGCGATGGGCACCATCATCATTGGGGCGACGAGAAGCCTGAGAATCTTGGGTGAGCTCTGACGTTGAAAAGAAGCACTCTTGGAATCTGAAGGGCTCATTACGACAAAACCAGCCTTCGATTCCCCGTCCTACTGATCCTTGTCGTGCTTATTTCACTCATGTGCACCTCTACGGCATTTGGCCAGCATGAAGTGCTCGTGGACAGTGAGTTTGGTCTACGGCAAGATAGCCCCTATCTGAATCCCCTTAACCATTGACAGTAACAAACAAACACATACCTTCCCCCCTTTCGCTTTTCCGCCGCGGATACCAAACCACACCTCCGCCTCGGGAGCAGAGATCAGGTGTGAAACGGATCTCACGGAATCCATATGTCCTTCCACCGGTTCTATTCTGCATGGCGATCTTGGGTGCCGAGATGGTTCTAGACGTGTGCGTGGAAAACCTCTTATCCCTTATTTTTCTATGTCCTGAATTGACTACGCAGGGCGCATTACGCACCATTCGATCTCGCTCTTGCAGCACTCGAGGTGATCGTAACTACGCACGTGGCATATGCAGCGTGCGTCGTACTTGGCGGTGTATTGCTGCAGACAGCACCTCCAATGACGGCTCCCGGTACTATGAGGCGTGGTGTGGTTCCTGTGGCCGTTAGTGGTCCTGCTGCGCGGATGGAGGCATTTTGGAGGGTTGTCAGGGAGGTACATCAAGTTACAATGCTAATGTCAGGGGTGGTTATCGCTGACTTGGAATGGTTGAATAGATCGAGCGTCATGAAAATGTCGTGCATTTACCTGCGCCACATGTTTGGCAGGTTGTGCCTGCTGGTCAACCACGATCGATTACTGGTCCGGAGGCTCCTACCTCGGAATCTGAATCCCCTAATGGACATGCGCATTCGAACGGGCACGCTCATCACGGAGGCCATGCTCATGACCACCAACACCACGATCACGCTCACAACCACCACGATCACAGTCACAACCACGATCACGCTCACAACCACCACGACCACTACTCCAATGACGCACCGAAACATGTTCTAGGCGGTCTGCGAACGACTTCGCCCGCACTCATCATTACGCTTTCACCCCGCGTCCGGTCAAGCCTTGCAGATGCTGACATCCTGGCGTTGACGCAGTGGGCGAGTGCGCGTATGCTTGTGGCGTTTGGGAAGGAGGGGAAGAGTGGAGAGGTGGAAGTCACTGTGGGTGTTGTGAGGGATTGATTGTCTTGCGTCCATAACCGTTAGGCTTTGGTGGCCTAAGCTTGGGTTCTAGGCCAAAGCCTGCTGAGAAGGAGGGGCAAGGATATGGGGCATTCGCTAACTTCGATTTATCGGCGCGTGGCGTTATTTGTTGTTATACCCGTTCAAGTTTTCTATCTCACTTTCGTCTTGATCTTGGTTTGACAAGTTCTCGTAAGTCTTCAATGGGGGTTGCTTTGACGTAGGTTCGAATTCTAGAAACTCGACAAGGGGGAGGGTGATCTCCTGAGGTAATGTGAAAATTAAAGGGGTGAGTAATCCCGCTTGGCTGTAGTGTTGTGGCGGATATGACGTCGAGCCGCGATGCTTTGGAGGAGGAACATAAAAACCGATCATTGACATCCAAAGTTCATCGTCTCTTTCTTTCCCTCTCTCACACTCCACTCCTCCACAATTGCGAGACCGTGCAGTCCTTTCCCATAAATTATTTTTCCAATGTCTAGCGCTGGATTCGTCATGAAACTAGGCGGTGCGTCGCTGTCGTTTATGCTCAGAGACTATGGGGCTGATCAGCTTGAGTAGGTTGCGTCATCGTCACTGGCGGGAACCGTGGCATTGGCAGGGCCTTCAGCTACGCTTTGGCCAAGGCGGGCACGAACGTCGCCATCATCTACAAGTTTGTCTCCATTCGCAAATTGTCTCGTTTCATTTGCTCACGATGGACGTGTCGATGTGCAGGAGCTCCCCGAGTGCGCCTGACGTTGCGAAATCGATCCAGGAAGAGTTCAAGGACATCAAAGTCAAAGTGTGTCCAAGCACCCCTCAACAGGAGTTGACCCCTAACTGTCGTTCCCTTAGGCGTTTAAATGCGATGTTACTGACTTTGAGAACACCTTGAAAACTTTCAAGGAAGTCGAAAAAGAGCTGGGCCATGTCAGTGGTCTCATCGCCGTGAGTTTGATCGTGTTAAGGCTTGGTTCGTCGCTAACGAGCAGCTCAGAATGCTGGAGTGTCGGTCGTGAAGCCCGCTCTTGACTTGACTACCGAAGACTTCCACTCTGTGTACGGCGTTAACGTTCTTGGCGTTTTCAATAGCGCGAGAGCCATTGCAAAGTGAGATTTTCCATTCATCTTGACATTTACAAGTCTAATTATCTACTAGGATCTGGATCGAACGTGGGGAGCGTGATTTCCAGGGTTCCATCGTGATCACCGCTTCAATGAGCGCACAGATCATCAACCAAGCTGCCCCCAACAAGCCCCTGACTCAGGTCAGTGTTTGTATACGGTGATCTTTAGGTTTGTTTCTCATGCCTTCCGTAAGGTGTTCTACAACTCTTCCAAAGCTGCAGTTAGCACCCTTTCCAAGGGTCTTGCTGCTGAGTGGGCCAAAAATAACATCAGGGTCAACACCGTCTCCCCTGGTTATGGTAGCCGTCATTCTGGTTTACCTTTTCTGACGACGTACTAATCAGAGCCTCGTAGTGAACACTGATCAGACCAATCACATGGATCGAGCAATCCGCCAGCACCAGGCCGAGAATGTTCCCCTCCGGCGGTTCGCTGAGGTAGGGAAAGATTATTACCTTGTACGAACACCTTCGCTGACCGGCTTCAGCCCCATGAGATCACTGGTCAGGCTCTGTTGCTCCTTTCCGACAAGGCGAGCTACATGACGGGTGGAGATTACCTCGTTGATGGGTACGTAACATCTTGTGAACATGTACGTCGTTGGTCAACGAGTTAACGTCTCAACAGCGGCCAGCTCATCTGGTAAATCGCGCGCACCCGCACACAATGACGGCAAAAACGCGACGAGGATAAAACGGGATACATTGCTCTCCTTGAAAGCAAACATATCAACAGTAGGTCAATGTACACAACGAGATCCCACAATTGTATGAATAGCATGTGATGCACGATTGGCAAATATTGATGGGCTCGGAGTGATCCGCGCGCTTCGCTGAATCGTTGATATCATCTATATGATATCTGCTACCTACTCTTTAACAAGGGCTGAATAGCTTTCTTTGAATAATAAGTAGGCGTGTCGCGTTTGTCAGCGAACCTGACGTAAATCTCTCTACATAAGTTAACCACGAGCGAGCAAAAAGAGTGAAGAATATGTACACCAGTGCACAGCTGCAAGTAACACGAAGAGCGCAGATGCTCGAGTCCATCGCTACGAAAGGTATCCAAAAACCTCTGTGGGTTAACGGTATGGTCTGCAAACGCACAGCAAGTGTCTATAAACGGACTAACCCTGGTTACCCTATGATGGTGTGTCGCCTTCGCAACACGAATAAGGAGCTAAAAACACCGCCAACATCACCCACCTACACATGCTTACACACCATGGAACGCCGTATTCTTATAATCCCCCGCACTATCACCCTCTCCATCAATCGGGAACTCATCAATATGAGTATGCACCGTCTTTTGCAGAGACACCTGGACGCCGCCGCCGTCTGGATACGGAGCTAAATTTGACGTCGAATAGATATGGTCTGAGGCGGTGGGGCGTGCGCTGCCTCTGGGTGCCAAGCGATGACGTGCGCCTGATGGATGGGAGGCGTTGGCGCGATGAGAGTCTCCTGAGGAGAGACCCAAACCGACGCGCACGATTACGGAGGAGAACTTTGTTTCGGGGGCACGTGATGTAAGAATTGGGAATGCGGAGGTGGAGGGGATGCGACTTACCACGATGCCCTGCGATTGCGATTTTAAAGGAGGTTTTTTAAAAATAGAAAAAAAGTCAGCCACTGCATCTAGTTACACGTGTTCGTGATACCACTCACGATGATCGGGGATAACTGGTTTTTAGGAAACGAATTAGCGACATTTGAGGCGAAGATGCAGCGATGTACTGTACTCACGCTATTGAGGAAAATTAACATGGCTGGCGAATTGCTAGTGTAGGTCGCAATCATGACGATTAGGTATATAGAGTACGCGGAACCTGGTGAAGTAGGGATCATCACTGGTGTCAAAGGGCAACAAGAGTTCTGTCTCCTCGACCTACCGGATTCAACGATGACAGCTGATATACGAGAAAGGTCCTCGTTCCCTCTTGCGAAGGGTGCAACGTTCCTCTGAATTCTCCAGATCCTGAATGCTAGGAGAGCTGTAGGTCGAGGAACGGTGAAATTCGGAAGGGGTAGTGAAACCGCGCAAGACCTACTGGTACACATGGCATTCATGATGAAGGTAATCACGTAGAATGTCGTGAGGCGGACAGAGAGGGCATCGGTGAATATGTTTTCCCCGTTAACAACAAGACTGAGTGTGTATACCCAGAAGATGCCGATCCCTGCATGCTCGTAAGTACAAGCAAGCCATGCAGAACGGGGGAGATGTTTACCGATGTCAGCCAAGAGCAGTAGAAAAGGAACAATGATGATGATGTGGTTTCGGCCCCATACAATGAAGCAACGGTACATCTGTAGGTCAATGCATTAGAAAAAGTGGTGGCTAGTGAACCAGCCTTGTGCGTACGATGAATGCGTCGGATATAATGGTGATTGTTACATAGAGCGAGCTTTTTACGATGTTTTTCCAGCTGTCGAAGATGTCGTAGTACGTAGTGGGGTAGTTTGCTATTCCCATCTCTGAAGTGAATGCATCCATATTACGGACGAGGTCGACCACCAGATGCTTCGCCGCATTCGTGAGCCAGACTGGACTGGACAGTTAGTGCAGGTGTGATTTACTCACTGCAGTGATGAGGACGAACAGCGAGACAGCGGTGCCGACGAGGTAATCACTGGGTCGAGATTGTCTGCGTCGCAATACTTGCATGCATTGGACAAATACCATGACATATAAGCCTGGAATTTCCTTAGCCCTTTCGGGTACGGTATCAGCAAGGATGGAACGCACCATAGAACAGCGATTCCATGAAGCCACCAATGAGCTGAGCCTTCGGAATGTTCAGCGCCATTGTAGCCTGATCGGTCTGTGGAGACCGGGTGAGAGAGGAAGGAGTCGGAATACCTGGCCGTCTAATATCATATATGCAGCTGAAACCAGGTAAGTCGCACGCCTCATGACTTACACAGCCTCATGATGTTTCTTTTGGTTGCCGGTAGTTTTGCAAACAAGAATGACGAGAGGAGATTCCGGGAGTTGGAGGCGTCCGAGGTAATAGGATATGAATTCATCAAATACTCACGAGATGAAATGCATGATGCGACATTCGGAGGACGGGTGCAGGTATCATAGTACCCACTGGAAAAGAGTTAGCTCCCCAAAGCCAAGCCTGGCATTAGCTGCAGCATGTGTTCATGCACTGCAGAATTGATGTTAAAACGCCAGCAAGCATCTGTACGTACCAAAGAAGGAACCAGCGTTGCGCCGACTGTGCCACCGTGGTTACTGGCAACAGCTCCACATCATCGTGATCAGGAATGTTCCGAACAGTGATTTCCAGAGGACACTAGAGGACACTCCAGGAGCATTAGTACTAGCAAGATAACAACTCGAATCACTGGCACGAGGCGAATATAACCAGTCGCCTAACAGGACCGTGAGAGAATCTTCAAATTCGGAATAAAGGACCTTCTCTTTCGAATCCGCGTATCTGATAAAATACCTTGCAGTGTACACGAGCTTGTACACGACTCGGAGGGTTATGAACAAGAATCTGACGTCCTTTGAAAACAGGAGCCCTTTCCGGACGCATTGAGCTCGTCTACTACCACTCCTTCCACCGTAAGGAAATGTGTGCACAGATGGCAATTGGGAAGCAGGAAGTCATGGTAATCCTCATCGTTACTAAGTATTAATCATTCATATTTAGAATCGTTGTGGGGATGGTGGGGACGTCGCAGTCATATCGGAGCTCCAGAGCGGTTTCGCACAGACGCGCCATTCCGAATTCAACGATGGTGGTGTTCCACAGCCCCATTGCCAGCTGCAGCGCTAACCCCCGTTCCTTGTACCTAATTCTTGATGGCAGCATACACAGCCGCCGATCTGCGTTGCTCGGAACCTCGGGTTGGTGCCTTTAGCCACTAGGTGCGTAACCTCGACTAGTATTTTAAGTTAGTCTAACCTTGGCCTGACGTGTCACTGAACTGGAGATATTTTGAAGGTACTTCGTAACAATAGAAGCGTTCAAAGCACCCTCTGGGAACCAAACAATGTCTCCGGTCACAAATCCACCCGCCCTGACACTTTGAAAAGGACGGTCCCAGTATAAAGTTTCTCGCGCAACCTAAGAAAGAGAGATAACGACATGAAGCTCCTGACACCGCTTGATTATCATTGACACGGACCTTAGCCCACCATTCGTCAGATCCGTCGCCGATGGTTTGAGCATGAGCGGTTCTAATGTAACAGCTGCAGCGCTCAGGATTCATTGAGATGCATTCTAATATTTTTTCAGAGCCTGATGCGAACTCACTATACAATCTTCAAAACTTCACAAAGGTTTGACGGTCATCACCCTCCATGAGTTCATGTAGTTTCTACGGCAGAGCCCTCAAGGTCGATTTGCAAAACATTCCTTTTCACTTATATGATTATAACCCCAGATCTACCAGTTTGATTGAATTTTCAACTCGAGCCTTCTCAGATCCCGGTCGTCATTACAGAACTTGGTCACGGCAATAGTTAGTACGTTGGCTACGAGTGTACTAATGATGACGCGAAGATCTGATGGCTCAGTAGCGCACTCATGCACGCAGTCTTGAAGTACCGCCCACTGGCGATATCTGTTTATGGTCCATTCATTTGAAAGGCGGCTCAAAGCGCTCTGTTCTAATAGTAGTATTGTATAACATATATATGCAGGCGAAGCAAATGGTATTGCCCAATCCAGTGTTAGTAGGCTGTGAAAACCAAAGATCATCAAGAGTTGGCTTATGAACTTCCTCCCAGCATGCTACCAGCGCTGAGCGCCTGTGATTACACGACTCCTGCTCCCAACCACTCAACCACTGCCAGCACATCCATTCAGTCGGCACCTTTGTACTACTACCGATTTGTGTCTCTTACGGTATCCGAGCGTACTTTGCCTTGAAGGTTTTCAAACTAGCCAGTTAACGGGTCCCGGTCAAATTGGGCGTTTTTCTTTTTCTTTGGACGGCCACCAATGTTCTGTGCACCCCAGGATGAATCATCCCTACGGCGCATCCTCTAGTTACTTGTACTACGCTAACGTGGTAAGTGTAATGTGTTTCTCTTCGTGTTGCAACGACCGTCAACCTGGTGCGACACTAGCACAATCAGTCCAGCAGCAGGGGCCATTACAATGTCGGTTATTACCGCAGGGATCCGTCGCCTCAGCGTTTTGAGAGTTTTGTGCCCGTAAGCAAATCATTTTTCATAGGGTTTCCTCTAGCTTGGACTGAATACAGTGTGGATCGTTCAGAGATTCTCGTCAGACTCCATTCCGCACCAAACTCTGAGTAGCACAACGGAATGTACTCTAACTGGCGGAAGCTCAAGTGCGGGTATGAAAAATGTGTATTTCGAAGACGAAGACTCCCTATCCCCGCGTGCAAGTCTTGGTGTGAGTATCCAACCTTCTTTTTCTGCTATTGAAAACTTGCTCAAAATCTCCAACCTTCCAGAAACGAATATGGCAAACATTAAAAGAACTAGGGGGATCTGTTAGACGTCGATGGCCGTCACGCAGATCATCATTCCCCGCCTTTATCCATCCTTGTCATCGTAATGTAGACAACGACTCAGGCAAGTGAGGTCTCCGCTTTCACATCTCAATGCTGACACTCGTCGACTAGTATTCTTCTTATGACCTCCTGCTCTTCTCTGCCGGTTACGTTAGAACATGTGCCAGTTACTTTCCGATCTCACTGTCAGCGGACGACTCCTCGGCCCCATCGACCACTTTGCATTGTGTTGTTGCTTGCATCTATAATATCATGCGCTTGTTTGGGACACATGGGACAGAAATTCCAGTGAGAATTCCTGGTTCGGTACACGATGATTGACATTTGGACTCGGTGAGTGCTCCGGGCTTTACGTGCTCATGTCTTTGTCCTGCATTCGTCTTTGGATCAGTTCACAATTTAGCCTCCAAGCTGCGCACTAGTTCCTTAGCGTTTCCGTTGAAAACGTTCGAGACACAGCTCGAGTGAAACAGGTCGCACTTGTGGTATTTCATATCAGGCCAGCTTGCCCTTGGCTGGACTCAGGATGCACTGTGGCGTGGCGGCTAACCAACTTTCCATATCAAATCGGCCTTCTCTGATGACATTCGATCGCCAGCCCTTCTTGACGACATCTTGGACTGATTTGAAACACAGCGGTATCAGTGCTCAACTGGACGGCGTTGGTCCTTCTGAAGTTTCTTGGACCTAACGTGCTACACTCACTATGCTTACCCCTCATTCCCAATCCGAGTCTCGTGAAAGTGAATCTGTGCTTCCTCACGTCGTTCCTTCTGCAGAGCGTCTCACAGACCTTGGAAATGCGGAATATATTAATGCTTTACTCGACCTAGCTGATCCTCCTAGGGGTCTTACAGGTTCCAAGAAGCCACGCCCAGGACGGGGCCGACCTCGCGCTGCAACCTCTGCATCTCATGTGAACTTGGACCATTTCGATCCACAGGGTGTTGGTGCACTCCGGCAGACGTTAAGCAGGATTTCTGTTGTTCCCAGTGAACGAAGTCGGAACGAGCGCAGCCACATGGGAGAAGCTTATGCAGAGGGATGGAGTCAGCACTTTGCGAGCTCGGATTTGGCCGACGAATCGTTTGATTTCGAGCACGTTTTGCATGATATACTCAAGAGGTATGCAGTATTCAGCGCCACAACTTCTTGTCCTTCTGATCTACCATTTGATTCGTAGACGTGACGAGTCTGACATCAAGTCGCGCGAACTTGGAGTGTTATTCGATCGTCTTCGTGTGGTTGGAAAAGGGGCTTCAGCATCCTTTCAGCCCACCCTCGGATCTCTTCTGAACCCGATAAACATCGTGCGGGGTATCCAGTCACTTCGTCACCCACACTTACGCAACATCATCGATGGCTTTCAGGGAGTTGTTCGGCCCGGCGAGATGCTCCGTACGTAGACCTATCTCCAGGTTGCTCTCTAGCTAACGACGTAGTAGTGGTGCTCGGACGACCGGGGTCTGGGTGCAGCACCCTCCTCAAAGTTCTGGCGAATCAACGGGATGAATTCTACGCCGTTGAAGGTCAAGTTCACTACAACTCCTTTTCTCCAGATGCCATTCGTCTTCACCATCGTGGTGACGTCACGTACTGCCCGGAGGAAGACATTCATTTCCCGATGCTTACAGTCGAGCAGACCATCAGTTTCGCAGCGAAGACCCGTGTACCCCAGGCGAGGGCCGATGGGATAACGCGGAAGGAGTATTGGTCACAGGTTACGGATATCCTGACGACTCTCTTTGGCCTGCGCCACGTCAGGAAAACACCGGTTGGTGATGCCGCGCTGAGAGGGATTTCTGGTGGAGAGAAGAAAAGGGTGTCGATCAGCGAGGCGTTGGCGACGAGGAGTCTTGTGACCTCGTGGGACAAGTAAGCATGTTTGAGTCAACCTTTGAACACCCAGCTGAAACAGGATTCGTACACTTCGTCATCAGCTCAACCCGTGGACTTGACGCTTCTACCGCTGTCGAAAACGTTCGCGCGTTGCGAATCGCGACGGATATCTGCAGGTTGTCTACCATCGTCTCGATTTACCAGGCAGGAGAGTCGCTCTACCGGCTGTTCGACAAGGTTTGCTTGATCTACGAAGGTCGAATGGTCTATTTCGGCCCGGCAGATGTGGCAAGGCAATACTTCATCGACATGGCCTACGTCCCCGCAAACCGGCAGACGACAGCTGACTTCCTCGTTTCCGTGACGGACCCCAATGGACGCAAGGTTCAGGACGGTAAGGACGGAGTTCCCTCGACTGCAGCTGAATTCGAACAGTACTACCGAAACTCTTCCATTATGGAGGCTAACCAGAAGGACATGGACTCTTTCCGAGAACAATACGTCGGCAAAGAATATCTAGTTTCCGCTTTTCGCGAAAGTACAAAGGCCGAACGTGCTAGGCATACACACGAGAAGAGCCCGTACACGATTTCTATTCCCATGCAAATCCGTGCCGTGATGGTTAGAAGGGTGCAGGTGATGACTGGTTCCGTCGCAGCTCAGGTGATGAACATGATGTGGGCATCTCATCACGTCCGCTTGAGCTATCTGATAAAATTGAGATTCCAGTGCGTTCATCCTACAAGCTATCATTCTCGGGACGACCTTCCTTCAGCTTTCAACTAATACCTCCGCTTTTTACTCTCGTGGAGGAATTCTATTCTTGTTAGTCTCTCTCTTTTCTCCTCTTTTCTCCTTGTTCTTAGCGGAATCTGCAGTGCTGTGTTTCTGCCGGCCCTTTTTGCCATGTCCGAAATACCGTCCCTATTTGCACAGAGGCCGATCATCCAACGACATCGGAACGCGGCCATGTACCACCCGTTTGTCGAAGCAGTAGCGCTGACTCTGGTCGATGTCCCAGTCACGTTCATCACCATCGCCCTTTATAGCATCGTGCTATATTTCTTAGTTGGACTCCAGCGGACCGCAGGGCAGTTCTTGTGCGTCATACCATCCTTCCCTACGCTTTCACTAAAATTCTACGACAGCATCTTTTTCCTCTTCCAGTTTACTACTGCACTCTTGTCGAAGTCGCTCTTCCGAAGCTTGGCAGCCGCCTTCAAGGCGGAGGCACCGGCTCAAGCCTTTGCTGGGATAATGATATTGGTGGTTTCTTTATACAGTAGGTACCTCGTCGGGTCTTCCCAGTCTTTCGCTAACTCCAGTCAGCTGGGTACCTCATACCACAACCATCCATGATTGGTGCTCTGCGCTGGATCAGCTATATTAACGTATGTCTTCCGTTCTACTGTAAGTTCACCCGCTCATATCAATACATTAGCCTGTCAGATACTCGTTTGAGGCACTGCTCGTTAACGAGTTTCATACCATCGATGGTTTCTGTGGGACCCTCGTTCCTACTGGCCCAGGTTATGACGGGTTCCCTCAAATCAACAAAGCATGCACGACCGTCGGGTCCCAGCCCGGAAACTTATTCGTCAACGGGGATCAGTTCGTAAACCTCTCATTTGGATACTCGTATAGTCATCTCTGGAGGGTGAGTTTAATCGATCTGCCACGGGGAAAGTGCCCTAACGTAGACTCAGAATTTTGGGATTGTCGTTGCTTTCGGGGTCTTCTTCACCATCCTCCTACTGATCTTCACCGAGTTCAACACGAGCATAGCGGGTCAAACGTCCGTCACGCTCTTCAAGCGAGGGTCGAAGGCGTCAGCCGTTCAAGGCGCCATTTCCCCTACCCCGAGCACAGATGAAGAAAAGACGCGTGTCCAAAGCTCTTCCAACTCGGATTCGGACGAGAGAAGAGAGAGCGAGGAAGACGCCCGAAAAGCACTCGCAGAGCAACCTGGCATGACAGACGTGTTTACCTGGCAACACATGAATTATGAGCTCTCAGGCCGGCAACTTCTCAATGATGTTTCTGGATATGTTGCTCCAGGAAAACTCACAGCGCTGATGGGCGAGTCTGGAGCTGGAAAGGTACGTGCAATCAATCGCTTTTGCGTGGTCCGTTGTCACTGAGGTTTCCAAAGACAACCCTTCTTAACGTCCTGGCAGAGCGTGCTGAGATTGGCGTCGCTTCTGGAACTCGTCTCGTAAACGGACATCCTCTGCCACAGGATTTCCAAGCCCAGACGTAAGTAACCTGCTAGTGTCTTAAGATCATGGTCTGAACTTGTTTCAGCGGCTACTGCCAACAAACCGATACGCATCTCGCGACACTGACTGTCCGAGAGTCTCTGTTGTTTTCAGCGAAGCTCAGGCAGCCACTCTCTGTTCCAGCAGCTGATAAAGAAGCCTAGTAAGCACACATCCTCCTTTCATCATACCACCGAGGAGTAATCTACCACGTGTAGCGTCGACAAGTGCTTGATCATGTGTGGTCTCGAAAACTATAAAGACGCCGTGGTGGGTTCTCTCGGTGTTGAAATGAAGAAGAGAACAACCATCGGAGTTGAACTGGCTGCCAAGGTATGCATCTTTCGCTCCTTCATTACCACACTCAAACATATTTCCCAAAATGTCTTTCTTCAGCCCAAGCTCCTGTTGTTTCTGGACGAACCTACCTCTGGCCTTGACTCGCAAAGTGCCTGGGCCATTGTTTCGTTCCTGCGAGATCTCGCGGACACTGGACAAGCAATTCTTTGCACGTGAGTACAATTCCTTCACCATCCTTGAGGCTATGTCTTACAGACTCTCGTAGTATTCACCAGGTATGAGATTGTATCCGGATGGGTGGGCAGTCGCTAACGAAGGCGTGACTCAGCCCTCTGCTGAGCTCTTCCAAGTCTTCGATCGATTACTTCTATTGCGGAAGGGCGGGGAAACTGTCTACTTTGGAGACATTGGGCCCAGTGCGACGACACTCATACAATACTTTGAGCGGAATGGGTCGCGACCCTGTGACCCTGAGGAGAACCCGTATGGACGCATATTTCGGGTAACATATTGGATGACGCTGACTTGTTGAACAGTGCAGAATTTATGTTAGACGCCATCGGCGCTGGAGCAACTGCGTCCAGTGCTCACGATTGGCATCATATCTGGACGACCTCTCCCGAGCATACGCGGCTCCAAGCTGAAGTCGATGCCATTCTCGCCAAGGGGCGGAGCACACCACCCGCGTCTGTGTCCATTGGCTCTGGGTTTGCAACGCCGTGGGTCTACCAGGTGTGGACGTTACTCGTGCGCAATTTGACGGATTACTGGAGAGATCCGACATATCTTATGGCAAAGTTGATGCTTAACATCACCGGCGGCTTATTTATTGGTTTTACCTTCTTCCAGCGAGGTGATACCCTACAAGGCACTCAGAACAAGCTCTTCGTGAGTGCGAAATATTATCAGTTCCATGATGTAGCTGACTTTCTGACAGGCGGTGTACATGGCAACAATTCTCAGCGTACCCCTGGCGAACCAGCTCCAAGTCGTGTTTCTGCGGCTCCGGGACATCTACGAGATCCGGGAGCGACCCAGTAGAACCTATGCATGGAGCGCCCTCGTCACGTCACAGATCCTTGTCGAACTCCCCTGGAACATCCTAGGATCTACCCTATTCTTCTTCTGTTGGTACTGGACCGTCGGGTTCCCGACCGATAGGGGCGGATACACCTACCTCGTACTCAGTGTTCTGTTTCCAGCCTATTACACCACCATCGGACAAGCCGTCGCAGCGATGAGTCCCACTGCTGAGATCGCAGGGATTCTATTCAGCTTCCTCTTCTCCTTCGTTCTCACGTTCAATGGTGTCCTCCAACCGTATGCAGAGCTTGGATGGTGGCAGTGGATGTACAGGGTGTCGCCCTACACGTACCTCGTCGAGGGACTGGTTTCTCAAGGTCAGGTCAAACACATCACCAGACGGATCGCGTTGTGCTCATCATTTCGCAGTGCTTTCTGGGCAAGAGGTCCATTGTTCCTCTAAAGAATTAGCAGTGGTTCAACCACCATCTGGCTATTCCTGCGCTTCCTACCTAGAGCCCTTCGTGGGCACTTCCGGGGGATACCTCGTGAACCCGGATAGCGGATCAGACTGCCAATACTGCTCCGAGCGGACCGCAGACGAATGGCTACACCGCATGTTCAACATGCAGTACTCGCATAGGTGGCGAGACGTTGGGTTATTTTGTGCTTTTATCGTCATCAATGTCAGTTCGTTGTTTTGTTCGGTGTTTTATGGAACGTTGACACTGATGACTGCTTGTTGGGACGCATGCAGACTGTGGCAGTTTATGCGTTCACGTATATCTTTCGTATTCGGTCGTATGGGAACATCAAGTTTTATTTTAAAGGTGCGGTGTCGCGCTTTGTGGGGAAGAAGGAATCGGTCGGTGAGGAGCCTTCGGATGTGGTCGACTCCAGCAGGGAGAACCGAAATTCTACGGGTCGATGATCGATGATCACGCGGGTTGTGAGACTCATGTTCGGCGTAGGACGAGCTACTAACACGTACTATGTCTGGTATGATCGTGTAAGCTAAATATCGTTACTGCGGAACTCGGTTTCCAACACTGGAAGTCACCTCTTTGGAATCACTTGTTCTGACATTGAGGTTGAGAGTGAGCTGCAAGGCTTGGCGGCAACGCCTCGCAGGAGCAGGGAAAGGTGGCAGGAGCGGACTCGGTCCAGGGCACTAAGAGGAAAGTGGGTGAGTGAATTGCGAGGCGCCGAGATGGCCCGGGGAACCGAGGGAAAGCCTGAGTGGTTGGCGGACGAAAAACGAGGTAAGTGAGAGCGAACTGAAACGGTGGTGGCACGAGAGAGAAAGAGGCTAAGGCTCGGTGTACTAGATTTAGCAGATCGCTTTGGGCCGCCCTCCAAGTGGACCACATGGACCACTAATGGTACATCCGAGCCTGTGGGCGAGTAGTGGGCGGTACTTCAAGAGATTGGGATCTGAGAAGGCTCGAGTAAAAGTGTAAGCAATCATGCGAATGAAAATGAAAATGAAAATGAAAATGAAAATGAATGTTTTGCAAATCGATCTTGCCTGAACTAAACACCTTTCCCTCACTCAGGATGCTACCTTTCAAGGAGATCAACAGGTACATCAGTGGAATATCTAATGCATAACACGAGAGCGCACAGTCCAATATTATTGGTCGTGAGCAGTCAGTTCAACGTTGCAACCACCCTCGGGCCTCTGCCGTAGATGGAAGGCCGAAGTAAACACTGACCGTCAAATCAAATCTTCGTGGAGACTGCAGTGAACTCGCATGTGCCCGTAAAACTTTCAGCACCACGGGTAGCTTAAGACAGGGGACCCAAGATTCGTTTCTTATCAAAGTTGTGCCCCTTGCTCCCTGGTATTTATGACTTGTTATCGACTTAAACCTCATAGAATCATAGTCTGAAAAGAGTTGGAATGCAGTTGAGATTACGCACCTAAAGGCACCAATCGCCGGCCCGAGCAACGCAGATGCGGCTATGTACGTTGCCATCAAGGATTAGGTACAGCGAAGGAAAGGAAGGTGGGGGGGCAATACTGCAGCTGGCATCCTGGGACTTACTGCGTAGATGTATGTGTTCGACCGCGGAACACCGGATTCGAAATGGTGGATCTTTGCGAGACTGCTCTGGACCTGCGAGGCTCCTGCGACTCGGTAGTTCTACCTTCTCGAGCCTTGCGCACTGCGTCCCCGCTGCCTCCCACAATGATTTCGAATATGAATAATCAATGATGAACACCTGGGCTTCTGATATGTGTCGTTGCCGTGACGCCCTGGCGGCCCTGCTTCTCAAATGCCATCCTGTGCCGCACGATGTACAGCACATTTCTTCACGGGTCACCTCAATTGGTTGGCGGTACAGTGAATGGTGCTGGACGAGCTCAATACGCCCGGAAAGAATTCCTGTTTCAAAGGACGTCAGATCCTGTAGTTTCTGATAGATCTTGGCGCTTGATCCTAGATTGAAAGCGGGATCAAACCTTGGCTGTGGCAACTTGTTGTTGGGCAGGTATCGGAAAGCTCATAACCCTCGTGTACAAGCTCGTGTGCACCAGTGCAATATCAATTACGAAGAATTGAAAGAGAAAGGTCCTTGAAGGTTCACATCATTCTCACGGTCCTGTTAGGCGACCAGTAACGCCTCGTGTGTTGATTACGGTTATCTTGCTACTACTCCTGGACCTGGAGTGTCCTCTGGAGTCGACTGCACCACTAACAGGAAATTCCAGATCGCGATGATGCGGAGCTGTTGGAGACCACAGTCGGCGCAGCGCTGGTTCATACTTTGGTACGCACAGATATGCTTGCTGGCATTTTACAGTTATTGCATGGACACATGCTGATGCGGATGGGCTTGGCTCTAAGAAGTTAACCTGTTTGCCAGTGGGTGTAATACCTGTACAAGGCTGCAATCATCCCCCGAATATCGCATCATGCATCTACTTATAAACAACCGGCGACTTTCTTCACCCAAAGAACCATCGTGTAACTCATAAAGCGTGCGACTTGCCTGGATTGCATATATGATATTGGACCTCAAGGCTAGGTATTCCGACTATTTCCCGACTCACTCGATCTGCATGACGCTGCGCACATGTCGTTGAACATCCCAAAGGCTGAGCTCATTGGTGTCTTTCTGGAATCGCTGTTCTATGGTGTGTCCCATCTTTACCAATACCACACCCGAAAGGGCTAAGGGGGTACTAGGCATATATGTCATGGTATTTATCCAATGCATGCAAGTGCTACGACGCAGACAATCTCGACCTAGTGACTACCTTGTCGGCACTGCTGTCTCGCTGTTCGTCCTCATCACTGCAGTGAGTAAATTACATTTGCACTGACTATCTAGTCCATTCTGGCTTACGAACGCGGCGAAGCATCTGGTAGTCGACATCGTCCGTAATATGGATGCGTTCACTGCAGATATGGGAATACCGAACTACCCCATCACGTACTACGAGACCTTCGACACCTGGAAAAATATTTTGAAGAGCTCGCTCTATGTAACAGTCACCATTATATCCGACGCATTCATTGTACGCACAATGCTGGCTCCCTAGTCATAACCTTTTCTAACGCACCTACAGATGTACCGTTGCTTCATTGTATGGGGCCGAAGCTACTTCGTTATCATCGTTCCTTTTATGCTGCTCTTGGTTGACATCGGTAAACATCTTCCCCCTTCTGCATGGCTTGCTTGTACTTACGAGCATGCAGCGATTGGCATCTTCTGGGTATACACCCTCAGTCTTATTGTACCTGGGGAAAACGTGTTCGCCGATGCCCTCTCCGTCCGCGTCAAGGTATTCTACGCGGTTACCCTCACCATGAATGTCATGTGTACCAGTAGGTCTTGCACGATCTTTCCATCCCTTCCGACTTTCACCGTTCCTCGACCTACAGTTCTCTTAGCATTCAAGATCTGGAGAATCCAGAAAAATCTTGCACCTTTCGCAAAAGGGAATCAGGACCTTTCCCGTATAATAGCTATCGTCATCGAATCCGGTAAGTTAAGGAGAGAGAAGTCTTGTTGCCTTTGACACCAACGGCAATCCCTTCCTTGCCAGGTTCTGTGTACTCTGCGCTCCTGATCGTCATGATTGCGACCTACACTAGTGCTTCACCAGCCATGTTTATTTTCCTCAACAGCGTGAGTACATCACTGCGTCCTCGCTTCAAATGTCGCTGATCCGTCTCCTAAAAACTAGTTATCCCCGATCATCGTGAGCGGTCCTTCCATCACGATCATGTAGGGTTAGATGCTGATGTACCTGACATTTTATCTCCTCTCAAATCACAATCCCAGGGCATCGTGGTAAGTCCCATTCCCTCCACCACTGCATCCCCCAAGTCTCACATTACATGCCCCGAAACTAGTTCTCCTCTGTAATTGTGCGCATCGGTCTAGGTCTCTCCGCAGGAGACACTCCTCGCGTCAACGTCTCCCACCCATCAGGCGTACGTCATCGCTTGACAGCCAGAAGCAGCGTACGCCCCACTGCATCAGACCAAATCTATTCGGCGTCAAATTTGGCTCCGTACCCAGACAGCGGCAGCGTCCAGGTGTCTCTGCAAAAGACGGTGCATACTCATATTGATGAGTTCCCGATTGATGGAGAGGGTGATAGCGCGGCGGATTATAAGAACGAGGTGTTCCATGTTGTGTAAGCAGCACGTGTAAGTAGGTGGTGTTTGTATTGGATACCTTTCATAGCGGTGGACTTGACATCTGGGTTCTTCATGTTACTTGCACTTGTGTGTATTGCGTTTGTCCTCACTACGTGGCACAGCCTCAGCGAAGATGGTTCGTACTGCATAACTCCAATGGATGGATCAATTAATGTAACTGACGGACGTCAGACGAGTTCCTCATTCACCACATTTGTTCTCGCCGTGGTGGCGAAATCTCACATCTGGAAACGTGCACAGGCGGAAATTGATGCCGTCCTTAACATGGATAGGCTTCCCGACTTTAATGACAGGCCGTCGCTGCCATATGTTGAAGCGATCCTGCGCGAGACCACCAGACGGCAGCCAGTGGTTCCTTAACGTGAGATCGCGAGGTTCAACTTCCAACGTTTCGTGCTACATGCTGCGTTAAACAGCGATATTTACAAGGGTTTTCATAGTATACCCAAGGTATGTCTTGTGGCTGCACAGAGCTCCTTGTAGTCATTTCTGTTGCATGACAGGGGCGACAGTCGTCGCAAACATTTGGTTATTGATTACCCATTCTCCTCACCAGGGGCTTTCATTGACCACGTTGTTCTGCAGGGCCATATGTGTCGCGTGATGGAGGTCGATGCCCAAATGCGGAGCAGTTCGTTCCAGAGAAGTTCTTGACTGGAGAAGGGGCATTGAACGAGGATGACCCCTCAGGCTATATATTTGGATTTGGACGGCTTCTATGCCCAGGTAGGCACCTGCATGTTTCTTTGGCCAATTCCGTGACGGGACGGTCGTTTACACCCCCCGACGTCAGGACGACACACCACAGATGCCGTCCCTCTGGATCGCCATTGCGACGATGCTTACAACTCTCGACTTCACTTTGCACAAGATGCTGGGGGCAAAGTTCGAACCCAAGATCCTCAATGGAGCCACTCGGTAAGTTGCTCTTCGTTTAGGTAAGATTACACGTCCTTTGGTTCGTTTAGCCACCCAGCGACTTTCTCTTGTCGCATTTTCCCTCGATCACACGTCAACAAGGAGTGTGTTCTTGCTGGCTGAGCCCGGAGACCGCTGAGACAATATTGTTGTGTACCCTACACAGGCTGTGCGACTAGGCTTCAAGTGCAGACGGGGGTTTGTGCCAGTGGTCAGACTGACATCAGGGAAAATTTTACGATTTGAGATACCTATATAGTGGCTGAGCAAGTTCACCATTCCGAGTCCATGCAATCTACTAACTCGTTGTCTAAGAAGTCAGTACTATGGCAATAATCGGTGGCAATAGCCGGGTTCAGAATGAGTGTGGTTGTGTTTGTGCTAATCGAAGTCATCGGACAGCACCATAATTTCACTGGCAGTATGTCCTCCCAACGGGTGAGTGCACATGCAACTTATAATAATCTAGCCAACGCAGCTGGAAGTTGGCAACATTTCGACGCTCAAACGGGCACAACTGATCAGCACGAGGCCAAAGTGCTGCCAGCGTTGTGTAATCCAGCCACTATCCAGCCACTTTCCGTCCGGCACTTATCACGATGTAGTGTCAGTCAGTCTATAGTTGGTTTCCCATGTCAAACGAACCAGTCTACACAGCAGACATTTCCAAGTAAGTCCACTGCAAATCAGATTACAGCTAACTAATCATTCCGCAGCACTATTGGTCACTATTATCAGAGTTCATCATTTGATTAACATGACCGCGCGGTGTATGTTCGAGACATAACTGGTTAGTGGGATGGGGAGTTGTGGTGCATAGCAACTGCGTGACCCCTATACCCCAAAGGCACCACTGCTGCGCAATGCCGAGGACCTGTTGCTTCTTACAGCGATACCGGCTTCACTGTATGTAAGTCACCGTCAAATTTGCGCCCTGTTTGCTGGCTCAGACCGAAATATAGCCGCTATGGAGTTTGAACCGGTCTCAAAAGCCTCGACAGAGGATTTCAGCCCTACTTTCTCCTTTGGCTCAGATCTCAAGTGTCGACCACCAGCATGCATCGGCCAACCGAGGCAGCGTCGAACGCTTCTCCTAGTAAATTTGACTCGGTGGTCCATCCGCAAAAGGAAGAACCAAGCGACGGCGAAGTGAAGATAGTTCCTGTCTTTACTCCAGAACAAGAGCGCAAGCTATGGCGTAGAATCGACCTACGGCTTCTGCCAATTATAACCGTGATGTACCTGTTTTCGTTCATGGACCGAGGTGTGTATTCTGCGCTGAAACATGCTTGACATTCCTGACTTGGCATTTGACATCCAGGGAATATCGGTGCGCGCCAGATTGGACTTGTCCTCAAACGCGTATTAAGGGTGGTCCTAGGCAACGCGAAACTAGACGGGTTGGTGACGCAACTGAATCTCACCGGAAACAAGTTCAATATCGCCTTGGTTGGTCGGACTTCTTAACAATCCATGCTAGTGACTGATGATAGGGGTTGATAGACGGTATTCTTCATAGTAAATGGCGGTTTTCATTCTACAGGTTTAAGATGCTTCACAAGGATTTCGTATAGCCGTTCAGTCTGTTCGAGTTTCCATCAAAGTGGGTCATCGCGCAGTGCTTCTGTTCGTCTACGCTAAAGCGGGTTTGCGACCCGTAAAGTCTGGTTATTCAAGTGATTCGACCGTCCAGGCAAGTTCCCACTAAACGTCGTATACACTGCCTATATCCGATATCAGATGGCTTCCAGCGAGCACGGTAAGAGCATACCGCCCCTCGCTCTTCTGGTATAGATCTCACTGAAAGTTAAGGTCCTATGGGGCATCGTCATGTAAGACTTTTCGCACTTGTCAATCGCCCTGATCCACAAATCTGGTTTGCAGGACTCTCATGGGCTTCGTGAAAACGTGAGCTTGGTGTCCTCGAACTCGCTTGCGCTGATCGCCTTGCAGTTATCCCCAACTGGTCGGGGTACGCGTCTGTCTTGGGGTCGCAGAAGCCGGTATCTATCCCGGTGTCGCGTACTAGCAAGTCCCTCCCTCCGTAGTGCTGTCATAGTGGTGTACTAACAATATCACTCCAGCCTCACGATGTGGTATCCAAGGTACATGTACCAGTATCGTTTTGCATTGTTCTGTGGGTCAGCAACTTTGGCTGGTAATGCTGAAAATACAACCTCTGTCACACGCTGGATATTCACTTAGAATATTTTAGGAGCATTCTCGGGACTGCTGGCGTATGCCATCAATTTCATGAGTGGTGACGGCGGCCTCGAGGGATGGTCTTGGATCTTTGTACGTCCTCTTTTGGGAACGCCCTGGAGAGGCTGAAGACGTGGGACAGATCATAGAGGGTCTTGGAACAGTGGTGGTCGGGTTCATTGCGTTTCTTGGTGAGTGCAATCTGACATGCCCCAGGGTCCCCACCTTGACGTACTCAAGTTATGGTCGATTACCCGTCCACCGCAAAGTTCCTGACAGCCGAAGAGCGAGCATTCGTCATCCAAAGACAATGTATGTTCAAATTTCCATTCCTAGGTTCGCTCATGGAAAACGTGTGCATGTAGTGCGTGAGGGTGCAAAAGACGAGGGACATCATGTTTCTCGACAGGTCTGGGCCGCTTTCACTGATTGGCAGGTAAGGCGCGGACTCTCCACTAGGAGGAATAGGACATGACGTACCCAACACTGTTATGCAGGTATGGGCCTTGTCTGTTGTCCAGATATCAGTCACAGTCCCTCGTGAGTACCTTGAAGGCATCGATGGGACTATTATTGATCGACCGCAAGTGTATGGGATCACATATTTTTTACCGTAAGCGCATGTAGTTGGATACCATCCAATCGTCTGATGAGCTGTTCACAGAACCATTATCAACGAGTACTCTGGACCATTTATCGTATCGTATCGCTCTCTACTGACCTCGGAAAAGTTTCGGATATAGCACATCTATCAGCCAACTGCTGACCATTCCTCCATACGCGATCGCCAGTGAGTCGGAAACGCTCCCATAATAGTATATCCACCATTCTAAAGGAAACGGTTCGTTCTGGATAGCTGTCGTTCTGTTCACCTTTGCATACTATTCGGACAAGCTCAGGCTGCGCTCGCCGTTCGTGCTCGCCGGACAAATCATCGCCTTGATAGGATTCATTATCAACATTTCGAACGCACCTTCTGGTGTTAAATACTTTGGGACACACCTGTGCGTTATCGGAAGTTATGTGGCCCCACCTGGAGCCATAAGCTGGTAAGCGACTCATGTTCCGCAATCAGGCACTCGAGCGGTGTGTTGACGGGAATCGTCACAGGCTGGCGAACAACCTCGAAGGGAGGTATAAGCGCAGTGTCGGTATGGCCTTACAAATCGCGGTTGGCAATCTTGGCGGCGCAGTCGCGTCTAATATCTTTCGAACGCAGGATGCGCCGCGGTATGTCCTTGGGCGTAAGTTGTGAATGTCTTTTTGATCACTCAAATTTGATTTGATTTTGATTTTGGTTTTGTTTTGAATCCTTTTTTTTTCCAGATGGCTTGGAGATTATGTTTTTGGGCATGGGACTCGTAGCGCTCCCGGTTATCGTTCTCGTATACAAACAGATCAACGCCCAGAGGGATCTTGCGGCACTCGAAGGCGAGGAACAGTACAAAGCCCAGGAGGGGGGAGAGGGCCCGAGAGAGGTGGAATTCATAGGCGATCGAGATCCTAGCTTCAGATACACGGTTTGAGTCGCGACGCACGTTAATGGCGGGTGATACGGGTGCAACACACCGGAATAACTTGGCCGTCATTAAATATATATATGATAAAATTAGTTTCGCATCTCCACGATTGCCTGATGCGAAGTTTGTACAGGATGTAGTGGGGATAATTTAGTCGTGATCTATGTTAGTGTTGACGAATTTACCAACTTGGAACTTTGTGTTGGGGCACACTCTCCCGACACTCTAGGTTCGCATCTCCACGATTTCCTGACGGCGAAGTTTGCGGGGATAAATTCGTTGTGATCCATGTTGGTGGGCGGCAAAGATGCGCCGACCAAATAATTGACGAATTTACCAACTTGGAACTTTGTGTTAGCGCACCCTCTGCGTCCACATGGAACGTGACAGCGCCTTTGACATTGACAGCGGTGAGCTAGTAATCTCCGCGATGTCCACGATCACATTCCGTGGTAAGTTTGGGCCTGTGGTTTCTCGAGGGTCGCTACGTCGTTCTGTGATTCCACATTTGTCGATGGAACGTTGACACCTATCGATATCAATATCAAGAGAACGACGTTGGTACCTATCGAGAAAACGTTGACCCAAACCCGACTCGCCCTATCTCCTATCAACTCCTATCAAGCCTCCACTGGCACCTATCGACCACTCACCAGTCGCGCGATCCACGTGAAAGAACGTACGATCAAACGTTCAAGTACCGAACCCTGACCCAAGCGCTCGCAGGTCGGTGTTACAAAGTCTAGAACGAGCGGATCGGCCACTCCTCCCCGCAACGGCACGCTCGGCATGATTCCTCGTGTGACGGGTATGCCGGACCGGCTGGCTGGGGCGTTTCAGAAATCAAACCCTCGTGCTCCGTGCGTACCTCGCTTTTTATGTCCTACCAAAGTAGGCCTCCTGGGACTGAGAACCTCCGCCCGAGGACAGGTGACACAGGTACTACGGCCACACATGGATGCCATTGAAATCTCGTGTGGTTGTAGTGACTACCTTGAGAAACATCGTGACGGATTGTGTGAGGGTGTGATGACATGATTATGTAATGAATGAGAGCAGTGGAAACGGCGGCCTCGGATCAACGAACGAGCGCAGCGTTCTTGTCGTCCAACTTGGTGAGCCCATAATATCGGTGAACGCTTGAACTCTTGAACTCTTGACTCGGATGTGTGATACGGACAAACGGAGCCCTAGACCTCAGAGCGATCGTCCGTCCGCTCTGGTCACCCGTAGCAACGAGGGTACCCCCAAACCCAACTATAGATAGCTCGTTCTTTGATGCGATCAATTCTTGGTGTACCTTACGAGTCGGTTCTGTGTTCGGCTGTAGAAGCGCCGACAAAGAAAAGTCAAGGGAATTCGTGAGACGGAAAAGACCCGTGTTGAGGAGATGCTGACCGCCCCCCGTCGAGATTGCTTCATTTCGACACCGACAAAGAATCGGGATTCTTCCCGAAAGTGGAGGACAGCATACAAGACTCACCGGCGTGCATATGATCCGAATCCGAGACAGGCTGGTCACGAGCTGATTGGAACCTATTGTGATTGCGGTGAGGCTTGGAGTTGAAACCCCTATCAGTCAACACCTGCGACGGAAATGGACTGTAAGCTCCTCACAAACAGCACCTTTGAAATGACTGAAAGAGACCTCCAAGCTTATCGTAAGATGTAACGGGCCACCACCTAAGGTAGAGAAGGTGGAACGTTGAACTTGTCTCGGTTGAAAACGAGGGGTGATGACTAAGATGCCACAGCACGTGGTTCAGAGTGGTTTAGTTCCGTTGCTTGACATATCCTGACACAAGTGACCTCCGTTGCCAATTAAAGTCATTAATTGTGATCGTAAGGAGCGAGGTGGAAAGGCTTGAAGTTGCTGTCTGTGCTGTTCCATGAAGAGGCGGGATAGTCTACGGGATTATTCCCTCGGATTCTCCGCATGCGCGGGTTTGTGACAGGTTCGGCAAAGTAAAAATGGAGCGAGATCGTAAGCGATCAGTGGGAGTGAGCATGATCGTGATCGTGCCTGAATTACAAATCCAGATGCAGTGTGCGGAGGTTCGTTCTGGGGAAATTCGTTTGCCCGTGACGGAACTTGAGATTTATGTAAGGCCATAAAAACAACTTCGGTTCAATTCAAGCACTTTCTTTCCTCACCACTCCTAGTGTAATCAATAGGCCACCTCCTTATTCTCTAACCAGCCATGGGCGTCGGTCTCAAAGGTCCCGTAGACCTCAACAGCATTGAAGCACCAGTCACCACAAAGGCTTACTTACTTTGTGCATTTGCCGCCTTTGGTGGTGTTTTCTTGTACGTCCTTATTTACCTCGTCGCTCCCTCAATCCAACCCCTTTTCCTTCGTAGCGGCTATGACTCGGGATACATTAACGGTGTCACCGGTTCATCGGTTTTCATCCAACTCATCGATGGCCCTAGCGCTACAAAACTAACAGGTGCCCACAACTCCCTCATCACCTCCATCCTCTCCGCTGGTACTTTCTTTGGTGCGTATTCTCTCTCAATTTGGGGTTTTATGCTTGCGGCAATTCTCCTGACAAACCACCCCCTTCACACAGGTGCATTGATTGCTGGTGATTGTGCAGATTGGTTTGGCCGTCGCCCAACTATCATCGCTGGTTGCGTTATCTACACCATTGGATGCATCCTTCAGGCAGCCTCTCATGGTCTCGCTCTCATCGTCGCTGGCCGCCTTATCGGCGGTCTCGGTGTAGGCTTTGTCTCCGCCATCATCATTCTCTACATGTCCGAAATTTGCCCCAGGAAAGTTCGTGGCACTCTCGTGTCTGGATACCAGTTCTGTAAGTCCCTTTCACCTTCCCACCACTTTACTTCAATTTCATTCGTCCAAAGGTGTAACCATTGGTCTCCTCCTCGCATCATGCGTCACCTATGCCACCGAGAACCGTAAAGATACCGGCTCCTATCGCATTCCCATCAGCATCCAATTTGCCTGGGGTCTCATCCTTGGCATCGGTCTCTTCCTCCTCCCCGAGTCCCCACGTTACTTTGTCAAGCGCGAGCAAATCGACAAGGCCCGTGGTGTCCTCTCCAGACTTCGTGGTCAACCCCCCAATTCCGAGTACATCGAAGCCGAACTCGCTGAAATCGTTGCCAACGCCGAGTACGAACGCAAGGCAATTCCCGCCACTGGTTACTTCTCCAGCTGGATGAACTGCTTCTCCGGCAGTCTCTGGGTTGGCAGCAGCAACCTCCGTCGTACAATTCTCGGCACTTCCCTCCAAATGATGCAGCAGTGGACAGGTGTCAACTTCATCTTCTACTTTTCCACCCCTTTCCTCCAGTCCACAGGGGCCATCTCCAACGCCTTCTTCATATCCCTCATCTTCACTCTCGTCAACGTGCTCTCCACTCCCATCTCGTTCTGGTCTATCGAGAGAGTCGGCCGTCGCCCACTTCTCATGTATGTTTTTCGTACTAGTCTTGTGCCGCACTCTGACTGACACTCGCATCAGTTGGGGCGCCTTTGGCATGCTTGTCTGTCAATTCTTGGTCGCTATCATTGGTGTCACCGTCGGTTTCAACAAGACCCACGTTGACTCGGCAGGCAATACGATTGCAAACAACATTGCAGCTGTCAATGCACAGATTGCCTTCATTGCCATTTACATCTTCTTCTTTGCCTCCACCTGGGGTCCTGGTGCTTGGGTCGTCATTGGTACGTGGTACGATTCAATGCATCGCGAGATGATCTAACCTTGTCGTCCATGAAGGTGAAATCTTCCCTCTGCCCATCCGTTCTCGCGGTGTTGCTCTCTCCACTGCTTCCAACTGGCTCTGGAATACGATTATCACCGTTATCACCCCCTACATGGTCAACCAAGATGAGGGCAACCTCCGTTCTAGCGTGTTCTTTATCTGGGTAGGTCCTCGACTTGCATCGTGTCCCAACCTCACTTGACATTCCTGTTTCCCCAGGGTTCCCTTTGCACATGCGCTTTCGTCTATGCCTACTTCCTCATCTCTGAAACCAAGGGGCTCACCCTCGAGCAAGTGGACCGTATGCTTGAAGAGACGACGCCCCGTACGTCCTCCAAGTGGCGTCCCAAGACGACATACGCGAGCGAGGCCGCAGAAGAACACTACAAGGAAAAGGATGAAACCGAACACGGAAGTCCAGCGTAGGAAAAGTACCTCTCGACGAGTCGCGACGACCCCATGTATTGTGCAGCGCTAGGACAAACCCCCTCCCCCACACCTTTTTCTCTCATGCTCTCCCATTCAAGTGTTACCCCTCTTTTTTTTCGGTTTCTGGAGATTGACGATCAACGATCCACATTAATGTCTGTAGGGGTGATGTTTCGCTAGCGCTTCTGAATACATGTTCTAATATAATTAAATCTTCCATCTGGGATTCAATGTGGCTGAGGGAATCATTGATTGTAGTCTGAGTTACTAGTCGAGGCGCGAAGGCTCACACGAAATGTAGACAAAAAAATGGAGGTCCATTTGAAGTTGCGCCCGCAGCGAGACAAAAACCCTTGTTTTGCAAAGGGATATGGATCCTCTGAGGTATGTCGCAGTGCCTTGTTCGGAATTTGGGGCTGACGGTGGCTGGATAGCACAGCGGCTACTTGGGCACTGCATGAGCTGTCGCTATCTCCTGAGATCCAGACGAAGCTTCGAGAGGAACTTCTTTCTGTTGACACGGAAACGCCTTCGATGGACGAACTGTCGGCGCTTCCCTACCTTGACGCCGTGGTGAGGGAGACTTTGCGTGTACACTCCCCCATTGGAGAGACGATGCGCGTCGCAATGAAAGACGATGTGTTACCCCTGGACAAGCCGTTCACGGACAAGTATGGCGTCGTACACGACGGAATCAGGTAGGACATCTCTCTTCCACCTCCCATGGCTCTCATATCTATAAATCGTGAGAAGGATCAGCAAAGGCACCGCGATCTCCATCCCGATCTTGGTAATGAACCGGTCGAAGGAGTTGTGGGGACCTGATGCGCACGAGTTCAAGTGGGTGACTTTGTTTGTGGTTGGGTGGATGGCGACTGATGTGACTTTATCAATGCAGACCGGAACGCTGGGGCGACTTACCCAAAGCTGTCTACGATATTCCAGGTGTTTGGGGCCACCTGCAGAGTTTCCTCGGTGGACCTAGGGGCATGTATCGCCTTTCGGTTTGCCATCGCCGAGTATGTATTGGTTCCACAATTCTGCATTCACCTCGAGGTGTGTAGCTGACACGAAAGTTCTCCGGTTCAAACAGGATGAAGGCTCTTCTGTTCACGCTCGTGCGCGCTTTCGAGTTCGAACCTGCAGTGCCCGCTAGCCAGATCGGCAAAAAGGGCACTCCCTTGCAACATCCTATTCTCCGTGGAGATCCAACGAATAAGGCCCAGCTCCCGCTGTTGGTCAAGCGATACGAGAGGGGGGATTAGTCGGCGGATAGACCACGATACGGGTTGCATGTACATACTCGGATCGTAGCGGTGCCATGAAGCGAATTTCGAAATTTCGAACGTCCTCAACGTCTCAACCCCGGGCTCTAAATCCCAGGCAGCGAAAACAGTCTACATGAGAAGTACTAAACTGGCTGTCAAGAATCAAGAAGAGTTATACAAGAAATCAAGGCAAGCGCTTGAGGTAAAACACATGAACCATTATGTCTGCCATAACTATGTACCTTGTGCATTTGGAATAATTTCCATCCACCTAAGTCCCTCATGGAGTGTCGATGAGTCCACGCGTGACGTTTCCCATCTGAATGTCATGTAGCTAGATTATTCAAGCTCAAGCTTGAAGTACTTAAGTCATAACAGTTGATGATGCTTTTGGTGCTCAACGAACTTCGAAAACTTTAATATCTTGAAGCATTCTATCAGATGTCGGCGGGGCTGTACGCAAATGCCATCACACCATCGTACGACAACACTCGTGAGTCGATACACAACTGAGTGTCCCTCGGGATTCTCGATCCGGACAGACGTACCTCTAGAGTCTAGCGGAGCGAGATTCAACCTAGAAAAAAAAAAAAAAGAGGTCATACCGATAAGACGAAAGGAACACTGTGACCGCGTAACAGACAGCAGGAAATTCTCAGGCTGAGTCCATCCTGACGACCGGCCCCGGAGTCCAGGAGAGCATCAAAATCTCCCGAGGCGGACACGCAGTGAAATCTATGAGATGTCACCCGGGATTCTAAATCCGGGCAGACGTACCTCCAGCATAGCGGAGTTATATCGATAGGACGAATGGGACACCTCCGCAAGCGCGTAATACACTCCATCCTGGCGGCAAGCCCCTCCACGGAGACATCAAAATACCCCTAGACACACACGCAGTGCGTACCTAGGGTCATGGATCGGAAACACCCTTGACGAAGCAAGCCCCCGGGAGCCGATTCTCGACACGATAATAACAATGCATCGATCGCAAACATTGTAGCTTGCAATATCGGAAGGGGTCGTGCAACACTCTTTGCTTTCGGCGTGATGTATTAGTGAATGTGATGACATCAGTGACACCGGCGCATCAACGTTTCAAAGTAAATCAACAGCAAGGTCCCCGAATATCGTAGTAGATGCCTGATTTTATCCGGACAAATTTGTCACCGGCGCCGGCATAACCTGATGTTTGGTACGGGAAATTGGGGACCATACGATCCGGACGAGATGCAGAGAGGTGATGGCCTGATGTCACGTCTGGACAGGAGAGATACGAGGAGTGAAGGCCTGATGCCGCATCCGGACAAAACACAGCCTGGAGGGGTCGAGGCCTGATTTTATCCGGACAATTTGCCCGAGTTCAGGACCCTCTGGTACGCACAAAAACTACGGCGAAAGGTCAGGCCTCTTCTGCTATATTCGGGGGTCCTTCAATAGCCCAGCCAAGGGGGTGTGCTGTCACGCCTTGGCGCGTTGACGTAGTTGTGCTGGTGCTAGCAATTTGGTCATTCCAAGGGTGCTTCGCTCCTCATCGGACCGCTGAAGCCGCCCAGTACCGTTTTCCTTGTTCTTGCAATCGTCCTCGGCACTCATTCGTCCTCCGATCTCCTTCGGTACTATCTCCGTCCGCGGGGTTATCTGGGCTGCACACGATAAGCTAACCATCCTCCTCCTCCTCGCCGGAACTATCGCCTTGCCGCCCTCGAACCCACCCTCGTCGCGCTCTCAATAACTCCGACCCTGCGGACACGACAGCTGCGACTGCCGCTGCTACGCTAGCTAGCTTGCCCGCTGTTAGACACCAACGTAGCCTTTCCCGATCGCCCCTTCAAACCAATCGACATCGCCTCTCTGTTAGAATTCGGGTTCGGGACCACGCAGTGAGAATGATAACAGAAGAATCTTGTTTGTCTGAGCTCCGTCAAACAAGTGGAGAGGATGATAGCGTGCAACGTGATTATGTAAGCGTACGGTGTCACAGTGATTTCCAACTATTTGAAATTTCGCCGCCTGTCTTGGCTTTCTCGTCGTCGTCTGCTACTCCCCCCTCACCATCAGAAAATACCTCACCTATCTTTCTTTCATCCCCTACAACATCTGTGCAGCGCTGTTCCCTCCCCAGCGAGATCTCTCCCGTTAGGGATACGACCCTTGCAACTTGAACCGCAACAACAGCATCACTGGATCGTCCTATGTATTTCCACAGCGCGGTCACGATCGAGAACCCCGTGGTCATGGAACGCCAGGTAACGGACTCCACATCTGCGCGGCAAGACCCAGCCATGGATGCCACGCTGGCAATAGAAATCATGGAACACTAGGGTTGCTCACAGGTACGGGTCAGGTGTGAAGAAAGCAGACAAAGCACAGTCCGGTGTCATGGGTCTGGCTCTTGCAGCAAGCCCTTCAATTCTTTCAATTGTATGCCCAATTTATAAATCATAATTCTTCAACACCACGCGTCGGCGGACGTCCCTCCATATAATTATCCACTCATTGAAATGTCTCCGCAGAATGAGATTCTCGTATATCTTGCACCTCAGACGCCTATTTGCAGGCGGGGAGCGCTGCTACTCGCTCACCAGTGTCAAGAACCGCCCTGACTTCACAACTTGCATTGCACCAAAGGCTTTCTCCTATCACCTGGTGAATTTCCTATTGTCGTTAATTCTCACTGGTGTAGTTGAAGCCGTGCGCTCACTCTTGTTTCTAGCGGCTTTCAAAAGGCGCTGGTGTTTGCCGGTGTATTTTTCTTAATGCTTGACGCCATAACTTTACTACGTAGATGACCGGTTTGTACAGTCCTTTCCGTGCGGTGCACGAAGTATAAGAGCTCGACCAGAGGGGTGCGTCGGTACCGAGATTCGAAGGGTAAGCCCCCCACGACAAATCTGAAATACCATGCAGTCGCTTGCTGGGAAAAGAGGCAGTCCATAACACTTTTGTCTAGCAGCTAACCAAGGGACAGAGTGGCTCGATCCATGCAGCATTCGCTCGCTAGGGACAACAACCAGTTCATCACACGCACCGCACGCATACAAATGACGAAGTCCGGTATGTTGAACCATTTACTGCAATGTGCTCCATATTTGACACCACCTTCCCAGCGGGTTACAGGGACTGTATCCCGATTTTCATGGTGAACCGGTCAAAGGAGTTGTGGGGACCTGATGCGCACGAGTTCAAGTGGGCGACTTTGTTTGTGGTTGGGCATATGGTGATCAATGTGTCTCTGCGAATGAAGACCGGAACGCTGCGACGACTTACCCAAAGCTGTCTTCAATATTCCAGGTGTTTGGGGCCACATGCTAACTTTCCTCGGCGGGCCCAGGGCATGTATTGCCTTTCGGTTTGCCATCGCCAAGTACGTACTGGTTCTACATCTCTGCCTTCACCTTGAGGCGTGCAGCCGACACGAAAGTTCTCCGGCTTAAACAGGATGAAGGCTCTTCTATTCACGCTCGTTCGCGCTTTCGAGTTTAGACCTGCGGTACTCACCAGCCAGATTGGCAAAAAGGGTACTCCCTTGCAACATCCTATTCTTCGTGGAGATTTAACGAATAAGGTCCAACCCCCGTTGTTGGTAAAGCGGTACCAGAGGGGAGATTAGTTGGCAGACAGACCATTATTACACAGATCGCACGTACATCCTTTGGATCGTAGCTGCGCCGTGAGGCGTTAACCCCGACTCTTGAGTTCTCTACTCTCGGCTTTACCGTAGGTGGAACCACGGGAATGTGACCCACATCGTTGCTCTCTGATGACAATAAGACATTTCGATGCGCAGTCACTCAGCTCATCGATGTCACCGAGATGCGACATCAGCTGGCATTATAACGTATACACTATGTTCACATCTATATGGGAGTCCAAGCGTCCAGTTCCTGAACCTCTTTTACTCGTCGACAACGCTTTTCTGTAACTACGCCATCGGTGGGGTCCGCACAAGGACGATGACATGCGTCATATGTGCAAGACTGTTAATGGCATGGGCATTATCAAGCGCGGTCGGCTGAACGATAATTATCAAGAAGGGCCGTCATTCGATATAAAACGGTGAACAGTGGCCTGGGGTGATTTGCGAACACGAATAAGTTATTCTAGTAGTTAGATTGTATCTAGATCGATCCGTGTGGGTCTGGTACAATTCCGTCATAATCTGCCCCATCCTGCTCGTCGTGACTCCCTCCAATCCGCACCCTTTTTTTTCCCCCTACCATCCTGATTTAAACTGACCCTCACTCGTCTTGCACCACCAATTGGGCACGGTTCTGTGCAAGTTACCCATTCGTCGTTCTTTCTCCGCACATCAACGCCCTGCACCTCGATCGTCTGACTATCCACGGGCTCCCTCCACTCTACTCTCGACGTTAACCCCCGCCATCTCTATATCGCCCTCTGGCAACTCCCACCCGTTCGCGAAGACGATGGTATTGTTGTTCCTGGACATGCGCTGCGAATCCACACCGAATCCTGTATCGATATGGGCCCCAATGCCAGTGGAACACAATTGTCGGACGCTGAGAACGAACCGGGGTGTAAGTACGAAATCAAAGATGTAAGGGAAGCGAAGGATGAGCTGCGCATTTTGCCCGATCCCTGCCAGCACTCCGAAGTGATATATCAGCTCCGTCACGTTGATGCTGGAGCTAGAGTTAGAGTGTGTTTCGCTAGTTAGAGCGAAAACAACGTACGCGATAAAATATAGGATGCTTTGCTGCACGAGGAGTTCCATATAACGGTTTGATTGCCATTTTTTGACTGCCTTATGCATTTGTAGCAGCTGTCTGACATACTGGGTGACTGCGAGAAAGCAGAGGAGGGTATCGAGGACCAATCGGGAAATATAGGTGTAGTTGGGTAAGAGAGATACAGCGTTGCAAGTTTTACAAGTCAATGCGCAAACTTTGACGTCTACCACCTCAAGAATGGACACTGGAAGGAGAAGGACGAGTTCAGTGTGCAACTGGCCTGCGACTACCATATACTTACTTGTCATGTAGGTTTTTAGGTCGGAATCGACAGCAATGCTAACACCGTCAAGGATGATGGTCACTATATAAAATGCGAGGAGGATAGCAAGAACTGTTTTGGACCGATTGTACATCGCATATACGCGCAGGATCACCAACACTAGAAGCCAAATAACTTTGAGTCTTGACTTAGAATCAAAAAGTGAGCGTCATCTCACATTCAGTAGCACCAAGGAACAAGAAGGACGCCCATATTTCGATCAGATAAACCATTGTGCCTTGGGAGGATCCGTATGCGAACAGTGTGAAGTACCACTGATGAAGGTGCTTACACCTTTCCGATTAACATTAATGACGGATGTCTTTATTGAATGGGCAGATACATACGTCTGTCGGATTTGGGTCAATCACTGAGGAGCTGAAATGAAACGAGAAAAGACGCACTATGAAAGGCCCAGGTACAAAGGTACTACCAACTTTGAATGTGATCAATGAGTTTCGTTGACCAGAAAATCAAGTGATGCCCATACATAATGCGTTGAGCCTTTGCGGGGCGCACATTAGCATCCAACATGTGCATGTGTGACCGTCAACCTACATTGCAGTAAGAAATCCTGCATAACGGACCTGTAATCAGACTCAGTTCCGAGTCAGTCTATCAAAAGTAGACTCGGTACGCACCACAATGAACAACATGGAAACCCAGGACCAGGGCCTTTTCTGGGATGAAGCATCATTGGAGGTGGTATCTGTGAGAACATAGTTCACTCACCCAAATATACTCTACCTGTACAGATTTGTCAATGACCAACACTGGGCATACAGTCTGGAACAACAGCATATCGCACACACCTCGCTGGCGAAGGTAAGAACTGATAATACAGAGATTAATTGAGCAAACACGCGGATAGTGATCACTGACCGTAGTCATACCCAATGACAGTCACAGCCGCAACTGTGGTGGTCTGTGAGATCGCTCGAGTCGCGGCTCGACTGCAGTTAACAATGGTCGTACCAGATGTATAGTCGTTCAGCTGAATACTTGATAAGATAGACAGGGTATCAAAGGACATGGTCCTAGATTCTTGGTTGAGATGTGGAACCGACGGCCGTGACAGAAGGGAGGACCTGCTCTGCCATAGTATATGAGAACGGCAGCGCTTGTGACGTCAATGATCAAGAGGTCAGATAGGGGATACGTCAGTATGCACTGGTGGCTGCAAAGATCAGATCGTTTGTTGTTCATCATTCGAACTTGACTGAACTTCGGACTCGGGCGCCATCTTACGGCGGCCTTCATCTGTGTGGGCGTGCTTCCTTCTTCTGAGAAATATCAGGCTGTTGAGTCTTCCCGGGTGCATTGCAGTCTTCTGTATTACAAGGGCATTGCAAAATCAACGGTCGCGATCATCAGCACCATGAAGCTTGGAAACGCCTCCTCGGGGCAATGCCTAGATAACCATTGATACTTGGTGGTGTGACACTGCCGTACTGGAAGAACATGCATCTGTAGCATGATGGTTGATGATGGCAGAGCAAGATCAAGGTTCTTGGTGCCGATCCTCGGACGAACCTGAAACCTGATGGGAAACCAAATATTTCAGCTGCACCCACAACGATGTCAAGGGATGCACTGCAGCACCAGTCATTCGACGTTGAGGTTAGGGTATGTAGGACACATGGTCAATGGGTCGTTCAAGTTGTGAAAGAACCCTCGTAGTGCTCGCAAATATTTCCCCCCCCATCACGATGATACTGTAAGAAGTTACTTGGTTGAAATTTCCAGGATGCCATCACTGATGCACCTGGTAAAGCCAGTGAAGTTGTGCAACGTCTCCCACAACAAAACAACCCGACTGATGCGGCGGGACCCACGAGACGCATTAAACGTTCTAAACCGAAATCCAAATAATATACACGTCTCAAGCGTACGCTGCCTCTGACGCCTGTTGGCTATCGCTAAGACCATAATTTTCTCCCTTCACAAAGGCACGTGTGCATTGGGCCATCGTGACGGATCTGCATGCCAAACCATCAGTGTCGAGCCCAATCGTACAGCAAACGGAAAAGATGTGGACATACGCGCGTGAGATTGGGTCGGTTTGGTAAAAGTTCGTGATTGGCTTCTTGAAAGGCGCGCCGGATACCTTGGCGGTTGCGGTCGCAGCGGCAAGAGTTTGAAGACCAACGAGAGCCACGTCCGCAGAGGTGGACTCAGCAACGTCGTAGCGCACGAGCGTAGGTGATATCTCCCACATGCGGTCCCTCAAGCTCAGGACATCGTCATAGGGCAATGGTGTCCCAACGACTTCCGAAAGAGCTCTAAAAATGGAAGCGATCAGTAACGCCAGCGAATAGCCATTCAAGTGCAAAGGGCATACCGAATGATTTTCCAATCTTCTCGTGATGCACCTGGTGGTGGAACCGCAGCGCGGCCAAGTTGCGACCGACCTTCAGTATTAACCCATGTAACGGATTTCTCCGTGTATGCAGCAGCAGGCAGGCACACATCCGCTAAAGAAGCTCCCAAGTCACCGTGGTGGCCTTGATATACTACAAATGCGTCGCGGGGAATAGATTTGGGGTCGACTTCGTCTGCATTGAGGAGATAAATGAACTTTGGCTTAATTGTTGAAGCCTTCTTCGAGGGAACGAAACCGATATCATATGCCGCAGGTCTAGATGCAATCTAGACCAAAGCTTTATTAATGACCGACTTACGCCCTCGATAACGTGACCTACTCTGTGGAGCACGGAGAAGCCATTCCACTCAGGAGTAATGAGCGTGCTCTTGTTCTTCTCGACATATTTGGCAAGAGCATTGTAAGTAGCAGCGCCATCAGGGTGCTCGGAGAGTCCACTGCCGACGATAATCAAGGGTCTCTTCGCGGCCTTGAATTTCGCCGCGAATGGGCCCTTGCCAGAAATGAAATCGGCGAGTGCCTTGGCATCTGAACCAAGGTAGTCGTAGCCATACGCGGTATCTGCACGTTCCCCGATAAGACCAACCTCAAGACCGGTATGTAGCCAGCTGTTCCTGATGCGAGAGTTGAGGACGGCAGCCTCGTGACGAGGGTTGGTGCCAACGAGTAGGATCGCATCGGCACTTTCGACTCCGGGAATGGTGGCATTGAAGAGGTAATTTGACCGGACATCAACACCATGCGCGGGAGGAGCATTGCCGTTCACTTGATCGAGAGCAAGGTTATCCGAGCCAAGACGATTGACGAAATCTTTCAGGGCAACAAGAGACTCCGTATCTGCTAAATGTCCGGCAACTGCCTGTATTTCATCGTTCTTAGCCCCCGAGGCGGCTAGGCCTTCCGCAATCTTCTGCAATGCTTCCTTCCAGGTTGATGGGACGAAACGGTCACCTTCCTTGATCAACGGAGTTGTCAACCGTTGGAACTTGAGGCCGTCGTATGCATAACGGGTCTTGTCGCTAATCCATTCCTCGTTAACATCGTCGTTGGTACGGGGTTGTATCCGCATGACTTGGACGCCTCGAGAGTCAACACGAATGTTTGACCCAACAGCATCTAGAACGTCAATCGACTCCGTGTTCTTGAGCTCCCATGGCCTGGCGTGGAAGGCGTATGGCTTGCTTGTCAGAGCACCAACAGGGCAGAGGTCGATAATGTTACCCGAAAGTTCCGAGTCCATGGTTTTTTCAATGTACATGCCGATCTGCAAGTCGTTTCCTCGTCCGGTGGTACCCAATTCCTCAACACCTGCAACTTCGTTCGCGAAACGCACGCAGCGCGTACATTGAATGCAGCGGTTCATGGACGTTTTCACGAGAGGTCCGAGATCCTTGTTCTCCACGGCACGCTTGCCGGTAATTTCGTGGAACCGTGTACGATCAGCTCCGTAACGCATCGACTGATCTTGCAGGTCACATTCACCACCTTGATCGCAGATGGGGCAGTCAAGTGGGTGGTTAGCCAAAAGGAACTCCATAACGCCCTCGCTGCCAAAATCATTAGGAAGGGGAATGTTGAACTTGACGTTCTATGCAAGACTCACCGAGCTTCGTGAACCAGAGGTGTGTTAGTGAAAACTTTCGAACCAGGCATAGCCGGCATCGCGCTTTTGAACCTTCAGGATTATGAAGAATTCATTGAAAAGACTCACTCACCAGGACGCGACCGGTTTTGGTGACCGCTCAACTTCCACCAGACACATACTGCGCCAAGTCAGTAAAACCTCGACAGCTTATTCGGCACAGTGAACTCACCGACAGTTACCAGCGACAGCAAGCCTGGAATGCCGCGAACATGTTAGTTCGCGAAACGGCAGTCGTACACTCGAATACTAACCTCTCGTGGTAACAAAATCTGGAACTGAGTTAGAACACCAACCATGATAAGCACAAAAAATCCAACGACTCACCTGGGAATGACAGCACCAGCAGCTTCGCAAGCTTGAATCAAGGCAGAGCCTATTCGCCATCAATTTGAATTCTCAATGAACACGCAGGTGTCAAGACAAACCTTGCGGAACAGTGACTTCCTTTCCATCTACCGTCAAAGTTATGTCCTGCCGACGCGCAGACGTCGACGCTATCGATCTGCGGCCTAAATTCCGCGATCCAGTTAGAAACCACGGCGAATGACAAAGCAAGGAACTTGTACTTTTATGAGAAGAGCCATAGCAAACAACATTTCCGAGGCGTCCCGTGGAAGCAGGACGCGAAACTAGCCGGAGCATCGCTCTTGTAAGAACCAGTAGGAAGCACAGAAAAAGCCAACTGAGAGCGCTGGATGCTGGAGCGAGCGCTGTTGGCTTGCTAGTTGTGAAATATCGGTTGCTCGTCGTGGTACACGGTGACCAACGAAATCACTCGTATTTCCGATTTTAAGCGGAGACTCAATTTGCATCCAACGTCTTAGTCAGCATTTGTTGATAGCAATGTACATCGAGGACTTGCCAGTGAGGATGCTTGAATATTGAATGTCATTGCAGATCCTATACAAAAACGATGTTACATCGATATTATGGGTGGTATATATGTGCACTATGCAAATGGAACGAAGATAGGATCAAAGAAACACGTCAAGGAACATACGTGACCAGCAGCACGTTCACGACAAGCTTCTCCAGCTCCCCATTCGAAGAGAAGTAAACCTTTTCTTTCGTCATCGGCCCTGGTGCCCAATCCGATAGGATGAAGATCTCGGCGTCCGCCAGCGAAACAGCCCCTCCTTCTTCCACCCTCAATCGCATAATATCCGCTTCCACTCTCAGTATCTCGGCTTCGTCGTCTTCCGGGTCACCGTAATAACTCATTGGACGCATGGGAACACTTCGTTTCAATGGGGAGTTGTAGCCAGCTGCGAAAGACATCAACGCAGCCGTCGTTGGTGAATCAGCACCTCCGTGGCCGCACTCGACGGTACGATCGATCGGCCAAATATACCCGCCTGCAGCCCAGTGCAGTTCGGGTGCAAGTTTATACACTTTTAAAGCGTGGTACAGCAGTGAGTCACTGCCTTTTAGCTGTTATCGCTTGTACGTCAGCCACCGGTCTTATATGCCCATGTAGAAGCCAACAAGACTTACATGCGGAACCAAGGACTCGGCTAGCGCTTCGGCTGGGTTCACGCCATATTCTTGCGTAAGATAGAACGCCACTTTTCGCCCACGGGATAGTCTCAACACAGGGGAGAGAAGATCGAGGAAGTTCTCGCTTGGAGTAATCAAGGGGTCGACACCAGGCCCATACGTCTTGAGATGGACAGCGAACGAAATGCTCATCCGGCAGCCCTGCTGCACAGGCTCCACCTCATATTCACATTCGGCGAGGAAGGCGGTCCACTCGACTTCTTCTGGCTTGCCACCACCGAAGAACTTCTCCTCAGTTCCTTCCGAGTCCCGAACGATCAATGCACCACCCCGATGTTGAACAGGGAGGGTAACACATATCGTCGCCACTCTTCCGTCATTGCGGAGCGTCCGTGATTGAGGGGTCATGCGGCATCCATTGAGCATCACCTCTAGTCTATCCCTGACTGTGATGAGGTAGTGTCCGGTGGGCAGATTGGGGAATAAGGCATTGCGGACAGCCTCTAGTATTGGATGATTTGCGATCTCGAGGGTGGCAGTGAGTGGGAGGTTGGGCGGGTAGAAGAGTGAATCACGATCTGGATAGACGTTGATGCCTGCTGTTTGGTGAGGTCGACATGTCCCAATCAAGACATCGAGAGCAGGAGGCATGTCGTAGTCGACATCAATGGGAAAGTCGAGTGAGTGTGTAATGCCACTCTGAACAAATAGTCGGTTAGTCATCAGCACCTCGTGTATAGACCAAGCATAAGGTGAACGCACCTTTGAGCGGAAGAATAGTACCAACGCGGTGGGATCGAGTGGGATGCGCCCTGATGCTGTGAAAGGACGTTCTCTGGCTGCGAGCAATCGCGAGACACTGGCGCGGAGAGCGTGTTCTGCGGTGTAATCTGACTTGAGTCTGCGAGCGGATGGTCTTTTGGAAAAGCCATTGGCGAATTTGGGTGGACGCTCGATCTCGAAATCAGGCTGGCTTTTCGTCCGAGTCCGAGAATAGGGTTGTGAACCGTCAGAATGCCGACTTCCATCTGAAAGACGACTTGTTGCTGACGGGGTAGGAGAAGAGAGTACCGATAAAGGCATCATCGCAGTCAGGAAGAAGTACTTGAGCGTGAGTGAATGTGTTGTAGGTTGGGAGGAACAAGAGAGGAAGCTGGGGATGGTCTTGTATTTACCGTGCCCCGGTGGTTATATAGTCCACTTGCCTGTCTTGGTTGGGTGGAAGGATGACGATAGCGGGTTGCCTGTCACGTCCAAGCAACGTGTTGATCTGGATAGACCAAAGACAATGAAAATATCTTTAATCAAGATTGGGTGTACTGTGTTGGGAAACTGAACTCAGGGGGCTCCAAATTAGGGAATAGAAGATTCTGTCCCCTTTTTGAAGGTTTCTGCACCTGTGTATATGAGCCGTCGGGCCTGGAAAGTAATAAAAGTCTTCTTTTACTTGAGACAGGAAGACCGCCGCGCTGTGAGGCCTCGAGGATTCAACGTGGCATAGAAGACCATGAACTTACGTACACGATGGTCCACACTGGCTTGCTGAATCGAACAACAAAGCTGCAACAATAAGGCAAAGCACAAGGGATGTAGTTATGGTCACAGGATGGATTAAGTTTTCCACAGACACCCACACATGATGAATCTGTGCGTTGTTGCATAATAGCAACGCTGTGGGCGTTACCTTCGGGGGTGCCAACATGATGCGTGAATGGAGTCCAACACAGCATATGGAACTCGCGCACTGGTGTCGGCCTGGCAGTTGGCTGGCACTCTGGCGCCTCGCTGCCACGCGTTGAAGAATGGGGCCTCGGGCGATATAACAGTGCATATTACCGCAGTAGCTCAAGCTGTATGACGCCGGGCGTAGATGTGAAGGGAAGCGAGTTCCCGTTAGTTCACGGTTCGGCATCCATATAGTTCATCTTCACAGATGAAACTTAGTTACGATTCATCCCGTAGTTCATGGAGCATAACACGAAATGGATCGCCCATGGAAGTAGAGGTGCGTATGAAAGAACTTCCCAGAGCAAGTGGGGTCAACATACGGAAGACGTCATCGGGCGGACCAAACCAACCTGCGCCTTGAATATGAGGTTAACGTCATAAATGGATATAATTTGCGCCCGTGGCCCCCCGGAATCGTGTCTTAAAGACGGTGGACAAATACCCACAGGAAAATTAGCTGCGGAAATCGATGTATGCGTGATCACCGCCCCCGGAAACATGGATTCAGGCGCCCCGTCTCATCCGTTCGAGATGAGTCAGTAGCAATTTGCGCCTGGAGGATAATAATGCCAAAGATAGATGTGCGTAACGTACACCCTCGAGAATGCAAGCGTTACGTACCTTCCTGGGGTGTCAACGATCATGTGGACATATCTAAGCGATTGAAAGCATTTGAGCGTGTATTCACCAGGTAGAAACGCCGAACAAAGTTAACGTGAGCATCGCCGCGGGTTCTACCTGGAAACGCTGTTATAACGAGGCTGTTGGACACGATAATCTGGAGTTAATACCTGGGATCGGCACTCATTGGAAGAAGGATGAGAGTGAGTCTTCTGGAGGGTTTCAAAAAACACCATTAACGTGCAGAATATAACGTTATGGTAGTACTAAGTAATGTAATTTCACCCCAATATTGCCATGCCGCATTGTTTGTTTCGAAAGGTTTTGCCAAACAACCGCTTTCGGGCTCTTGAATCTATCCACAAATTTCCATAGCTAATTGGTTGTAACTGAGGTCGTACGAGGGAGACTCACTACTGGTACGAAGGCTATTTTCAGGTGGGCAGTACTCCATTCGAACGTTATCTGGGTCATCTACCAACCCAGCTGTATTTCCAACCAATCTCGTGCGTGGGCACCCTTGGCCCAAACTCTGCAAACCCTAGTGCTATTATCTCCCTCACAAGCCCAACTGACAGCTTCGGAGGAACAGGTACCCCGCTCGTTCAAATCCGACATGCCAAGATCTGAATTAGTCTTCCCTTCCCTAAGATCAGATCTTATCTCTCCCAAATTGGCCACTACTCGGCGTTTGCCCTCACTCCAGATAGTCAAACTCTGTTTCGAATGTTTCAAGTTTATCCTAACACGTGTTGTCCAATTCGAACTTTCCGCGATCACGACACCTGAAAAAAGGATGGGCTCAACGTTTGTGTCCACAAAGCGTCGAATGCCAGCGAACGTTTCGGGCATCTCCAAATTCAACTCTCCCGAAATATTTCCGACTATACCCGTTGTCTGCCGACTTCTGGGAGGCACAAGGGCCCATCGTATCGCTAAGTCATCTTCATACGACTCGAGTGATATCCGTAATTTTTGACGACGTGCGCACACTCCTCGCATCCTCCACACTTTGTCGCGTCACTTTTTCGAAACCACAGTTCTCGGCAGGTCCTCAGAGGAATACTCCCCATCATGGCTCGATGAGGATGTCATGTCACAGCGTGACACGCTAACAATTTACCATAAATTGGCATGGTAGACTTGGGTAGAGTGGTATGGGCGAGGCGAAAACGCCCTATGATACCACCGCGGCCAACATTCCTCCTAGGAACAATGGAAACATTCATCGGTGATTTCCAGAGCGCAAAACCTGCCTGCGCACCCGATCAGTGTCAATTATCGATCATGGGCAGCACACGGGACATTCATCATCAGACAAATCCAAAAACTTGAGGGTCCGACTACGAATCGTAGACTGGGAACTGCCACATTATGCAACAGCCTTACCAAGGCAAGGACGAATGTCCAGGGAAGCCAACGCACGCGCTAGCTACTATTGGCTCCACCCTCAAACCCGCTGGCAATGCCTTGTGTGATGGAGACATGCGGCCGGGGTGCCGACGCCATCTTTAGCAGCCCATTGCAAACAGCGATCGGGACCTCTTGTCCTTTTCATCATCCCCTAGGCTTATCTTTGACACTGGCAACTGACTGTGCTGAGTAATTTCATCACTTGCGGGCAGGCTGGCGACATTTCTGTGGACGAATTGCTAGTCTTGTGTCTCGATCGCCCCATCCAGTGAGTACTAGTACCGCTATCTTTCACCAGCCAGCTAATCCAGGAAAGGGTTCAGAAATCGGGATGAACCTGTGTATCGCAGCTTCCAGGATCGTTTGGGTGACCCACAGGACTGGAGGACGTCGGGCATGCTATCAGTACTGAATATGTCGACCTCGCAGACCTCCAGCTCGGTACAACGCAAACGAAACGCTATCATCATCACCATCGCCATCATCTTCATCATTGCTGCTCGATCGCTCCCAACAAATTCGAACGAGCCAAACTCGACTTGATTTCGAGCTCATGGACGTCGCTGCATATATCCAATTTGCTCGCCGCGGTTGTTGGCATCATCTTCGAGCACCATTTTCCGAGCTTTTGTGGGAGTGCTGCGAAAGCAGTCGCACGACCATGTCCAAAGGTGGGCTGTGGGACGATCGCTCACTGTCGATAATTCACGCTTGAGACTTTGCACGCTTGCATAGCTGTTGGCAATCTCTTTCAGTATCTCCAGCTGTCTCGACGCGTGTTAGGGTCGCTGCGGACCACTGTTGCAGACACAGAGCAGACCATAGTCACCCACACATGCCAATGTCAGATACGCCTATCGTGAACCAGGCATAGTACCAAACTCGAGTCGCAAGTCTGGCTTGTAGCTTATCCTTATCTTCGTTTACAACATCCCACACATGCATGATGCACGATCGTTGGTAGCCATCCTGACTGGAGATCATCAAAACCGATCATCATAAAAAATAATGACATTGCCAATGTTGCAGAATTGCGCTCAAGATACAAATGCCAATATGCAAAAACACCATGTTCCGATACGAAAGGCACGGAAGGGGTGGAAGAAAGAAGGGAAACTAAAAAGGGTTGACCAATCTACTGTGAGCCGTCTCACCGCAAATCCACGATCTCGAGGGACATGTCTCTCATCTGTACGTGGCCCTTGTCCGCATCCTGGATAGTAAGATAGAGCAGAAAACCATGAGTGAGTGCCATTAAAGGCAAGGTAGCCGAGGTGGCAGTGACGTACAGTGTAAATGGGGAGATCGGGATGGGGGTGGAACGCTTCTTTGGCATGACAATTAAGAATAGTCTGTAGGCCGGGTGGATCCGTCAGACGGAAGATCCCAAAGCTGGGCATCGCGTCAACTTCGAAATGGAAACAGAAGACAAATGCGGACATACTTCGGAGTTGACTTGGGTGCACATACCACTGCAAATGACTCCGGAAGCATACGCTGGAATCCGGAATGGGTGTGCAAGTCCACCGAGGACATAAAACCTACCCGAAGGCGTGATGAACAAAGGCACGATTTTAATGAACCACAGTCACTCACATGATTGTGATGGGTGGGTATGAATCTGAAAAATGTAAGTCTGAGCGATCACATGCGAATGAAACGGCTTCAACTCACCCATCCCAGCGTTATCAGTGACCGTTCCTCCGTAAACTGCATCACAAGTTCCTCTTCGTCCATCGTGCACGTGTCGCTTGTCGAGTGCTGCTTCGGGATTAAGAGTGTCGTCACCAAAAACTTGCCTTTATGATCTTTGCCAAGCAGCAGCCCACATGTTTCGCGATTCCGCGACGTGTTAAGTGCTGCAATTGATAAAAACCGAGGCAGACAATCCCGTGGGAGCGACACGGCTTTCAACTCCGGTGTTCGGTCCTCTACAGCTCTATCCCGTATGATTCGTGCAGACTCTTGTGACGCTGTCCGGTATCTATCCCCATCGACGTGGTGCAAAGGTGGGGGTGGCGGAGGTGGTGGACCTGGGGTTCGGGATAGCGCTCCGAAGTTCGAAGGGTATTGACCTGGCGTCGGTTGCTGGGCCGGTGCAGAAGGGCGAGGAAGGGCATCACTAGGGTACAGATGGCGGCTGGATGGCGTCTTCGATGCGTCCGGAATGAATAACAGGGATGATGGTCCGACGTTCGAGGGCTTGAGGGTAGGATAGCTAAACATAGATTGTAGAGAAGGCGTGTAACCTTGCGATAATTGGTGCTGCGACATGAGCTGTGGGTATCTAACCTGCCCGTCTGTCAGTGCAGGCGAAGTGGTCGTTATTGGCATCGGATATGCAGGACTAAAGGCAGGGAAGAAAGAAGTCAGTCATCAGAAGCACTACGCTCTTTAATGTGACCGGAGTCCACGTACACTTTCACAGATGGAGTCTGATGTCTATGGGATCATTAGTATAAGCACAGCACCGTTGTTATGACACAAACCTCGTTGGACTTTCTAAAGGCATTGATGATGGAACGGCGTCTTCATAAACGGGGTCTTCGAACCTTGGTGAATGTCGGGAATTCAGGGTCGAGGACGCAGGTACAAATGCAGGTGAAGGGACAACGCTGCGGCGAGCTGCGCGAGACGCAGCTTCAGCTTCCTGCTGGCGTCTCAAAATACCTTCCTGCTCCCTGCTCCGTCTTCGCATTGCCTCCTCTTCGTCACGCCGCCTGATGTCATCATGGTACTGTCTGGCATCATCGCGTTCGCGTTCTCTGTGACGTTCGTGTTCTTCCCCACTCACGGGCGTTACCGGCTCTGAGCCAGACCTGTCAGACCTATCTCGTCTAATCAGCGAATGCTCTCGAGAAACATTTGCCGCTCGTCTTGCGGCACTCAAAGCGTCCTCTCTCTTTCTGCTTCTGCTGGGTACAGTGGTGTCGATCTGTGGACGATGTTGGTGCCCTGTAGCCTTCTGATCGACCGCTCTATAAAGTGCTTCATCTGCTCGTCTGGTGTCCTCTCTTCCCCGCGCGTCTTCGCGTCTCCACTCTGCATCACGTCGTGCTGTTTCGTGAGCTTGCCATCCAGATTCATCATATTGTGAATGCCGATCGTTCCGGGATTCTTGTTGCCTCCTCGAGGCGGCTTCAATCGTAGCACGAACAGCAGCAGCCTGTTCTGGATGTTGAACAGCCCACTGCTCGTAACGGTCGGAAAGGATAGGCTTTAGCTGACCAAGACTCTCAAGAATCTGCTGCCCATTCTAAGACGAAATAAATCAGCCTCGATCCTAAAAAGATTTCCAGAGCACGTCAAGTACTACGAGTCAGAGTAGAAGCCCGTAAGGCATCTTGCACAAAAATGGGCCCATAATTCTGATCGCAAAATAAAAGTTGGAGCACGACTGCGGACGGGTTACTCACAAGACCAAGATTGTGGCGTTGCGTCGATGTCAAGAGGGTATAATACTCCTTGTGGGTTGGGAGCTTCTCAAGAATGACGGTAGCTGCTTTGGCAAACTCTACGAAGGCTGCTTCAAGCTCGCCAGCGTCATGAAAGGTCCTGCCTGCTTTGCGGAAGCCATCAGCGGCTTTCAGCCACTGTTTCAAGCCTTTCGAAGGGTCCCATAAACTGCGCAGAGCGCGATCTCCGAGTTCCGCAATGCTGTAAGGCCTGCGACTCGATGAACTGGGCTGCGGGGACGCTCTTGGGTACGGCGAAGTCATAGCGAAATGACAAGAACGGCCTGGTCACCGTTGCTTGAAACGCTCGTTACCGCCAGCAAACTTGCCTTTTTTGGTGTCTGCCTAGACTGTCATGTGACTAGCGTGGAACTGCCATTACCATGGTTCGTCGTGGCTACAACGACGAACTCACCCGACGCAGCGTCACTGATAGACAGGTTTACCTTCGGATAAACCGTGAAGTGGTCAATTGTATGTCTCTAACTTTATAACTCGCCTGTCATCCAGGTTGACCCAATTCTGCCAAGTTTCTGCGGCATAATCATTTTATATGTCCGTTCTTCCATCCTAAGCGCTTGCCCAGCTGTGAACTCTTTCGGAACATCGTCGCGAACACATGAGGACTCTCGAGCAACGCGATGCTCAACTTCTTCAGAGGCGCAGATGGATATTCCTCGGTTGCGTCTTTTTGTCTTTCATGCTAGCTGGTTTCTTTGCGGGCAGGCGTGACCACTCGTCAACAGACGTAGACGAATCAAAGTCACGCACAACCTGGTTCTCTGTGTCCTCCAAATGGCTCCCATTTACTCGGTCCACCGGCCCAGGCGTCATAACCGAACACCCCATACCCAAACTGATGGCCGACGCAGAAGATAAATTTAGGAAGCTACTCGAGAAACAGAGCAAGACGCTACCCGAGGCTGTTGCAGAGTACAAACGTCGCTACAGACGCGACCCGCCGCGAGGATTCGACGAATGGTGGCAGTTCGCGAAAGATAATAATGTCAAGCTGGTAGATGAATTCGATGCGATAGTCGAGGACCTCGAGCCATTCTGGGCGCTGAGTGGCGAAGAGATGCGTAGGAGGGCGTACCAGGTTGGGTACCTTCTCTTAAAGTGAACATTATACTGACGTGGTCCCAGGCGGGACAATTACCATCCATCGACCTGGTTCGTATTCAGGACGGCGAAGTGATCGACGTAAAAATTGAAAAGGCGTTCAAAGACACTGAGCGTGGTCACCGCTCACTCGGCTTACGTCGTCTCCTCGAAAAAATCCGCCGCAAGGTAAAATTGAACATTGATCGAGACCTACCGCCTTCTTACCTCCCCTCTAGCTCCCCAATATGGACTTTCCGGTCAACGCCAAAGCCGAAGGTCGGGTGCTGGTACCTTGGGCGCACCAGAAGTACCCCAACATCACACTGCAAGACTCTTCTGGTAAGTATTCATCACACACACTTGGTTCGGTCATGACAAGACCGATGCAGGCGGCGTGACCTCCATGGTGGGTGAGTTCACTCCCGACTGGAGTGACCAAGGTAGTGTATGGGACGCCTATCGTCGTACCTGTCCTCCCGATACGGCAGCACGACAACTCTACAGCTCGTATCGGAACCCGAACGTTGATCAACCGAAAGCGCTACTGGGACCATCGAGTGGGTCACGCGACAGATTCTTCTTCGCTGAGACCGTAGATGACAGTTTCGATTTCTGTCAAAACCCCTGGGCTCATTACACGCAAGGGCACTTCTTCTCCGATTGGCGAACGATCCCGGTGCTTTACCCCGTCTTCTCTCCCGCGAAAGCTAGAGGGTTCGGAGATATCCGGATCCCGAGCCACTACTATCACGGACAGAACCTGCGGTACACGTATGGATTTGATCCTAAGAATCGAGAGCCAAAGGAGATCGATGATATGGAGGTGCCTTGGGATGAGAAAAGTGATGAAATTTTCTGGCGTGGGGCTACGACCGGTGGAGGGAACACACCTCCCGGGTTCTCGCCTAGCTACCAACGACACAGGTATTCCCTCATTCTTTAGAGTTTTCGTCATACCCAACTAACCACCGCCACTGTTTTTCCTTAGATTCCTCCGCATGGCACATGAGGGCTCGTCAGCTAACTATACCGTCATCCACGCCTCTCCCTCGATCCCTGGCAATTTCATCTCGACCACTGTGCCCGCCAAAGACCTCAATAACAACATCATGGATGTCGCATTTGTCTCCGCCGTCGGTAACTACCCCGGTGGCGTAGGAGAGTTGATGAGGTTTCACCGATTCGCGGATAGCGTACCACTCGGGGAGCATTGGTCATACAAATACCTCCTTGATTTGGACGGCATGGGTTACTCTGGGAGATTCATGGCCCTCATGGCATCAGACAGCGTCCCGATCAAGTCAACCGTTTACAAGGAGTATTTCACAGATTGGTTACAGCCATGGTAGGTGAACTCGTCCTTTTCTAGGATGATGATTGGTTGACACGTCTCAGGCTCCACTACATACCCTTGTCGTCCTCCTATTCAGAGATCTATAATATCCACGCATATTTCTCGGGTCCTTCAGCTTCGACGATAGAAATCGCAAACGCAACTTCACCAACGACAAACGATTGGAGGGCAAGGAAAAAAGAAGGAGATGACCAGCTTCGACGAATAGCCCGCGCTGGGAAACAATGGAAGAAGACCATCGGGCGCACAGCTGACATGGAAGGTTGGTCATGATTCTTTATCGTCATACGTTCAAATAAATTGACCCTGCGTTCATAGCATACGTATATAGACTATGCCTGGAATATGGGAGACTTTGGGCAGATGATCGGGATGCGATGAGTTTTGTCTTGTGAGCTGTTGGTTTACTTGCTATCGTTTGTGTTTACATTTTGGGTTCTACATTGCTTGTATCGATACATCTGAAATCAAATCTACTTAGAGGAGAATAACCCAGTCTGAAGGTCTAAAGTTCATTAGGTTCAGCTGTTCTGGGTCATGTTTTGGTCATGTTTCACAAGCAACGAGCCGCTGGCACACTTAGATTTGCTTGAGACTAAAATTCAAGCTTCAAGTTGAAACTGTATGATACTAGTCAGGGAACTTCACTGGCAGCTGTAACTATGTCAGCACTTGAGCTTGGATCCCCCATTCAACTACCAGCTCGTTAAACTTCTCTTTATGTGAAAGTCTGATTATCCGAGTCCTGTTCCAATCCTTGCGGTTGGCAACGTTGACGACCAACCAATGGCAGTACTGTTAAGACCGACGCCTCGGAGTCCCGAAGAGTCCTGAAGGCCTGACCACTCGTTACTTAGTCTGGTGACCAGCTATGACTCGAGGCAAGCCGTCGATAGTACGGGCTGGTCACCAGACTACATGGATACTCCCACCGGTGACCGGTCATTAAAGCACATGGCATGTGCCAGCAAAAAACAACCATCTTCTGTGACAACATTGCGTTGTATTTCGGTTCTAGCGAGGCGCTCACAAGGTGCTCATGTGAATATGTATAATCATATCGGATGAACACAATTGGTGACCTGTGCTTTCGGAGCGTCTGCTGCCTTCCCAACTGTAGGCCACTGTGGGCCTTATATAAAGAGCACGCGCTCCTTCAAGTTGAAGGCTATCTTAATAGCTAAACCGAACATCCCTCAGGCTTCTACGATTGGTACGATATCATCATGGCTGCAGATGAGAAAGCACCAGCCTCTCAAACGGCCCAGAAATCTGACGACAAGAATTCCCGAGACGCGTTTTACGATATTGCTCAAAGTGCGGCTTATGATACAGGTGAGATCTCGGAGTATGCGGTCGTCGCAGAAGGGGAGGAGCGCACAACCTGGTTCGTTTGGCTCTTGGTCTGTTGTTGCACTATATCTGGGTTGCTCTTCGGTCGGTCCGATACCATGTGGTAGCAAAAGAGTGTCTGGTTGATGAAAAGTTTAGGTTATGACACGGGTGTCATCTCTGGTGCCCTTGTGACAATAAAAGGTGATTTGGGTCCTTCTCAACTCTCAAATGGACAAAAGGCAAGGTCTTCTGGGCATACTGTGCGGATCCGTCATCTCACATGATGCCGTGCTTGACAGGAATTTATAACGTCTGCCACGACTTTGGGTGCACTGCTCGGCGGTCTTGTCGCCGGAGCAATGTCAGACTGGACTGGCCGCCGACCTGTCCTTGGCATTGCTGACCTTTTCTTCATCGGAGGTGCCCTCGGACAAGCTGTTTGTCACACCGTATGGAGCATGGTGAGCTGCCCATTGAATATCTCATGCAGTGGACGCCCTGAACCCTGGCAGATCGGATGTCGTTTCTTGGTCGGTGTTGGTGTTGGCCTTGCATCATGTATCGCGCCTCTATATATCCAAGAACTCTCCCCGACGCGTCTACGGGGACGCATGGTCGTCCTTAATGTCGTCATGATCACTCTCGGACAGGTTATTGCATATGGCATCGACGCTGGCTTCGAGAACGTGAAAGGGGGTTGGAGGTGGATGGTTGGACTCGGCACAGTGCCTGCTACCTTGCAACTGGGGCTGTTGGTATTCCTCCCTGAATCACGTGAGTGAAAACTGGAAGATGCACGTCGTACTCTGACTAATGGTTTTCGTGACAGCGCGAATTCTGGTAAGGAGGGGACGTATGGAGGCTGCCCACAAGGTTCTCTCGATCGTTTACGGTGCAGCCACGCCAGAGCAAGTTGATCTCAAAGTACGTGCCCAGCTTCTATCGAGAGGATTCGCGTTCTGCCCGAGTTCACCCTTCAACATAGCTCAAAGTCCTCCACACGGCAGTTCAACAAAGCATCGAAATTGCCAATTCGACTACATTTTTCGAACGTTTCGGCTCCATGATATCAATTCCAGTCAACAGACGGGCTTTGAGTATGTATCTGACACTCCGTTTTAGTTCGCCACTGAGGCCACCTGCTTCCAAGTCGTCGGCTGTGGCATGCAGGCCTTCCAACAACTCTGCGGATTCAACACACTCATGTACTATTCCGCGTCACTCTTCCAAGAGATTGGATTCAACCAACCTACCGCTGTTGGGCTCATCATCTCGGGAACGAATTTTGTGTTCACGCTGTTCGCACTCAGGTTCGTTGACCTCCTCACATGATGTTCGGTATGCTTATTGTACTTCTCTGGATCCAGGTACATTGATATAATCGGCCGGAGACGCATCATGGTGTTCTCTGCACCTGGGATGATCTTCGGGCTTACTTTGGCCGCCATTGCATTCCATTGTGAGTTTCACCGCTCAAGACTTCTAGGGGCGCTACGACATATACTTTCGTAGACATGACCAGGGATACTGGTGGCAATCTTGTTACAGGTGCACACTATTCACAAGCATGGTCTGCAGCCGTCCTGCTCTCGATGATTATCTTCGTTGCATCGTATGCGACTGGACTGGGAAATGTGCCTTGGCAACAGGGCGAGCTCTTTGGGCTTGAAGGTTAGTGAAAGTTCAGGCTTTGCAGATGTCCATGCACTGAACACGCTTGTTCCCCATCCACAACTTCCGGTGCTTGCACCTGACACCATTGTACTCAGTGCGGGGAATCGGTACTTCTCTCTCAACAGCAACCAACTGGGCAGCCAACCTTATAATTAATTCGACTTACCTCTCCCTCATGGCTAAGATCACGCCCTCGGGAGCCTTTGGCTTCTATGGTGGCCTATGTCTTCTGGGTTGGCTGTTCTGTTTGTTCTGCTTCCCGGAGACGGCAGGCTTGAGTTTGGAGGAGGTGAAGAATGTCTTCAAGAATGGGTTTGGAATTCGGGAGAGTGAAAGACTTAGGGAAGTGAAGAGGCAGATTAGGGAGAGGGAGAAGGCTAAGGAAATGCAAGTTAGGGGAGAGTAACGACGATGCCCGAGAAGGCGGAACTCCCCATTAATGTGACGTACGGAACATATATCACAGAATTTTATATCACATTACCATGCATCTTAGCATCAACATGTTCTGCATGACAATAAATATATAGGTCACAGAAACGGGACGGAACGACGACACTGTCGACTTATGTCATACGAGTCTATCGACTCGTTGGGGGCTTTGCCCCCAAACCCCGCAGTACGCTGCAGGATGATGGCTGGACCACTGCTGGGACATGTTGCCATGGCCTCGTTCCTCGGCCAGCCAACATGTCCCAGCAGTGGTCCAGCCATCATCCTGTCATCCTATTTAT
>MU120996.1:36717-75982 GCA_014904835.1 Paxillus ammoniavirescens | reverse complement strand
CTAGATCCAGCGAACTATGCCTTGGTGAATAAGGAAGAAGAAAGGGACAGAATTAACAATAAAGTTATCAATTGAAGGCGGCCCACATGAGACGAATCAACGTCCACGAGCCTGGGTACCTGACCTGGAGTGCAACCTTCACGAGATGTACGATGTGACGCGGCGAAGAAGCCGATGACTACCGAACCTCATAAACACTCTCCTTCACTAGGCGTCCCCACGATTTCGATTCTAGGAATCAGGTGCTTCAAAGCGCGTATATCCACCGTTCCACGTATTCACACTCCCTTTCAAAACCTGCCCAAAAACTTTCCAAGGTGGAGGTATCGCGTCCATATCAGCAGCGTCACCGAGAACAACACTATTCCACCTGAGGTTCATTCAACGTGTTTGATCAGAAATAAAGAACAACGAACAAGGAACCACTGAAACACTCACCAGCATACCACCCGACATCCTCAAACCCCCCTGTAGCCGAATTGATTGCACCTGATATCGGAGGGCCAGAGCTAATGCCGAACGCAGTGAGGGTCATGAACATCCCGGTGCGTCGCCCGATATCGGCAATCCCGCCCATCGCCCTGACGGGGGCAAGTTGGATAGACATGTAGACGCCGCAGGAGAATCTGTACGGGGGGGGACATGGAGAGTGAGGGGTTGTGCGACAAGGGATGGACAGCGTGGATGACTCACCCGTATATGACAGCAATAGAAATCAACAATCCTTCGTCCCTCACGAACGGCCATACAACCGTGACCATACCCACCAGGGCAATGAAAGGCGTCATCGTATTCAGTGCACCTATGTAGGTATGCACCATATTCGATTTCCGCACAACCATGTTTCAATGCACAGAAATGGGCCATTTTGCAAAGGGTGCATCATTGAGTAAACCAGAATGGGGGAGCAACTAAGAAACAAAGTCTTACCGAAGCGATCACCAAGCAAACCACCTATGATCCGTCCGCATCCAGAAGAGCCATTGACAATAGCGACAAGATAGAAGGCGAAATCATCAGAAACGCCGGCGTGGATGGCACAGATGGGCATATATGTCAACACTGGGGATCATCATGTGTCAGCACCAACTCATTTCGTTCAAGGCATCAACCCATCTCATCCTTCGATCATTCGATCGTCGTAGAAGGCGGTGAGTCATGATAGAGGGAGGAATGAAGAACGGAATGTTCAACAGACCAGTATAAAACCCAAGAAACACAATCACTCCAAAGATACAGTAAACTGTGTACGCAGGATTCTTGAACGCAGCCCAATTGAAGAGACCGCCTTTCACATTGGTAGGCGGGATTCGCCTATCTGTCGCCTGTTTCACATCATTAGTCTTGATTGAAGAAAACCGAAATTGCAACGAGATGGTGGACTCACGAGATTGGCAACACCCAACAAAACAAGCACGATGAATCCGAATATTCGCATCGTCCACTTGAATCTGTGATGACGAAAGAGTACAAGGGTCAAAGAATGATCGTTGTAGCTCTACCTCCCCCGCATGAAACGTTGAGGTTGAAGGCACGTACCCGACCTGCGGTATGAGATTCTGCGCCGCAATGGGAAACACTGTTGCGCCGACGGACGCGCTCATAGCCACAACACCCAGCGCGAGACCCTTCCGCTTGTTGAACCAATGGAAAACGACCCCTAGCATGGGTCCGAAGAGCATGCCACCACAAATCTATGCCGTTCCAGAATTCTGAATGAGTGGAGACAAGAAAGCACGGTCAGCTCACCCCAACCCCTAGTCCCTGCACTAGGAAAAACTGCCAATACTCCGTACACTCCGCAAGTATGAAATTACACGTTACAAAGACGCAGCTAGCGGCGAAGTAGGGTATCTTGAAGTATCCTAGGTCGAACAACCGTCCCATGACAAGGCCTGGTAGATATACAAGGGCGTACTGGAGACGACACCAGGCGTGCGGTTACAGTGGGAGCGGATAGGACAGTGATAATGAGAGATCAACGGTGGGGTGGAGGTAAATTGTTTGGATGTCATGGTCAGCGAAGCAACAGCATCAGAAAGGCAGGCGAGCATACCTGCACAGAACCGATCCATGCTCTAAAATGAGGTTAGCGGACATGGAAAGGGGCAGAATAGAATATGCCTCACATGTCGGATGGACTGCTGTCGGGAAGTAAGATTTCCTCGTAGTACATTTGGAAGACCTTTCAAGTCGACCATCGACCACATTAAATCAACAACGTCACAGAAAAAACTGACTAGACTCACCGCCCATGAACCAATATATCCGTTGCTTGAACAAGGAAAAAAAACACAAGTCAGCTCAAGTACGATGAGGTAAACAATGAATGCCACCTACGCCGCACAAGCCGTCAACGCCGACCTAATATCTCCCCCATCAATACCCTCTGCTGACACACGAAAAATACTACGCACGCTAATAGTACACTCCATGCCTTGAAACCTCCATCAGGGGCATCCCCCGCATATTTCGCGTATTTTCCGTTAAGCTTACGATGTACGGCCTTTTCTGGATCAGGCAAATTCCCGTCGTGGAGTGTCTGGAGTTCAGTGGTGGAGGCTGGGTGGGAGCTGCTGGAGCCGCTGCATGAAAGGGCAACGACAGTATTGTCAGTCGCATCTCGGAACCTTGCTTGTGTGGACTCGACGCCCCGTGCCTGCGTTTGAGAAGCATCCATCGTGTCTGTCTGCCTGGAAATTCCACAAGCCACCCGGGGCACAAAAAAATCACAGCCAAACATTGAGAGAGAATGCGAAGGAAGCCTCTGAAGTTCCCTGGGGAAGTTTCGGCCTAGCCATGGACCTACGTTGAATTTATAGGAGCCTTGTCGTGGTTTGTGTGGACTTTCCTTAACGGTTCAGTCTGACCCGCTTCCGCGTAGATGTGACCGTGGTTTACGACCACGGCTGCTGAACACACTTCAAGGACAGTAAGATGGCTTCCGGGGTTTGTTTGAGGTGTACCGTGCTTAGGAGGGTGCCACACAATGCCACATCAAATAAACTTGTCGTTTTTGCGAAGGAAGAGGTTAAAGACGGAGTAGTGGGAAGTAGCAACGTACTAGCATAGAGCTCCTCGCGTCCGTGCCGATCATCAGATATGGTTCGTCTACTCCATGTCAGTGATGTCACTGACATAAGCGAATCTCGTTGCTTCCAGGAATCCAGGTACATCCTTGAGCCCTGAATGATCTGGCACCGCAGGGCAGTTGGAGGGCACGAGCCTGAGTTGGACTTGGAAGACCGTGGAAGTTTGAAGAGAAATCTTCTGCGACTTGGTCGGACACGCCAGTCCTCGACGGGTAACGCCCGGGGGAATCGTGACATCGTACAAGCCTGATAAAACATAGTAGTACATACCATGTCCAAGCTTAATAGTGATAAGATTTGATGATTCATGGAACTGTGAACGTGATTGCTCCGCGGTCGTTCTTCCCTTGTTCTTCCCTTCCCTGCCATGGTATCTGGCTAAATGCTAACCGTGACGTTTGTGTACGCGCTCTGGGGTCCGCCCATCTCAGACCCAAGGGTAGCCAAGACGTACGGAGCACCCCAAGGGACTCACCATATGAAACCAAGAGAAGGCGAAACAATGCGCAGGCCATTTGGTCATTCCAAGGGTCAGCTCGCCGTAGGCCAGCCGAAAAGCCCTCAAATCCCAAAATCTCTGCCTTTGAAACGACAAAGTTTCCGTGCGGGACGGACGGGCCAGCGACACCGCTGCGATCCGACCCTGATAGAAAATCTCAGTCTCCGACGCCACCCGGCCCCATCCGAGTCATCCGAGTCGGCCCGCATAGCATTCAACTCCTGCAAAGTTTTTGTCTCTCAAGACTTGGCATTTTGAATGTTGAATGTTCAAACGTTACAACCACGACTAATTAGCGCCCTCCACCCATGCACTCGAAGAGCACAGACCCTGCGTAGGCCCACTGCAAACATTTAGCCACCACGCTCTGGCTTCCTCCATGCATCATTGCGAGCAAAATTGTCATGCAGCCCGAGCATAGGCGAAAAAAAAAATAGACAAGAAAACGGGCAGATGGGTCACGTCACCCCATGGCTGCCTCATTCGTCAGTACGCTTCCAAGGACCGCGACAAACTGTGAGTGAGCACAAAATTATATGTTGAAATTGGAGTGATCACCGTGTTCTGTGAAAGACCACTATGAGGTGGGTTGCAGGGTTGCCTGAATGACGTGGATGACTCCGATGTATCGGATGGGTAATCAGGTCGAGTTCCGGGATGCAAATAATCGGACCTTTGCGTTGTATTTTACGAGGCTGCCAAAAAGAAACAGCTAGACGCTGAGTTCACGAACGTTGTCAAGGTTTCTGCTGTCGCCTCCTGTCTCACCGGAGCTTGCTGCATAGGTTATTCTGTAAGAAATAACGAGGCACTGTCGCGATGACCCGTCTCCCCGATTGCGTTGGGGGCCTAAGGGATGTCTGTATCCCTTGTCACCGATTGGCGCCCAATGACTGCCTCCTCAATGTTGCATGTGGTCCGCGTATAATCACCGCATTCACAAGTCGGATGTACTGAGTTTACTCAGATCAGGTTGGCACAAAATCTAGATGATCAGTTGTTACTGGTGTATCAAATTCAGGGTCTTTCTTCCGCATCTACCTTCCCAATCGAGGGCGTTGGCATTACCCATTACTCACCAGACTCGTCACTAGGTCTGCTAGACCATCAAATAGCGTAGGTGATCGGAGTTACATAACTCAGATACGAGATGTGCGTAGTGATCCACGACGTGACAATGAGGAAAGGGACAGAATTATAGTTATGGATCGAATGGTTCTATAGGGGCCAAATCAACATCTAGTACCTAGCCTGGAGTAGCCCTCATGATGTGGGACGTGACGTGGCGAACAAAGTGGACACGCTGACGGCCGAACGGCACAAAGACCTCTCTGTCACCAGGCGCCCCACCCGATCTAGATGCTAGGCATCGGAGCTTTCAATTCTCGTGTACAAACCGCAGGACGTATTGAGACCCCTTCTCAACACCAGCCCAAAAACTTGCCAAGATGGAGGTATCGCGTCCATATGAGTAGTGGCACCGAGAACAGCACTATTCCACCTGAAGTTCAATTTTGTTTCGGAAACATGTATACGTAAACGAGTTAAGAGAGGGAAATGTCCTTCATAGGGTAAAGCACCCCACCGGACATAAATGGATTCAAAAAAAAAGAGAGGGCAACACCGACGCCGCCGCCGCCACCAAAGAACCAAGAACAAGAACCAAGCACTAAAGGACGACTGAAACACTCACCAGCATACCACCCGACATCCTCGAATCCTCCCGTAGCCGAATTGATCGCCCCTGATATCGGAGGACCAGCGCTAATTCCGAACGCAGTGAGGATCATAAACATTCCGGTACGTCGCCCGATATCATCAATCCCGCCCATCGCCCTGACGGGGGCAAGTTGGATAGACATGTAGACGCCACAGGAGAACCTGTAGGGGGTATGGCAAGTGGGGGTTGCATGCCAAGGGATGAAAAGCATGGATGACTCGGACTCACCCGTAAATGACAGCAATCACAATCAACAACCCTTCGTTCCTCACGAACGGCCATACAGACGTGACAATACCCACCAGGGCAATGACAGGCGTTATGGTATTCAGCGCACCTAGTATGTAGGTATGCACCATATTCGATTTCGGCACACCGACGTTTCAATGCACAGAAATGGGCCATTTTGCAGGAAGGGTGCGTCATTGAGCAAACCAGAACGGGGGAGCAACTGAAAAACAAAGTCTTACCGAAGCGATCACCAAGCAACCCGCCTATAATCCGGCCGCATCCAGAGGAGCCGTTGACAATAGCGACAAGATAGAAGGTGAGATCATCAGAAACGCTGGCGTTGATGGCATGGATGGGCATGTACGTCAACACTGTCGAACATCACGTGTCAGCACTCATTTCGTTCAAGGCGCCATCCCATCTCATCCTTCGACCATTTGATCGTCGTAGAACGGTGGGATATGATGAAGTGAGGAACGACGAATGGAATGTTCAACAGACTGGTATAAAACCCAAGAAACACAATCACTTCAAAGATGCAGTAAACTGTATATGCAGGATTCTTGAACGCAGCCCAGTTGAAGAGGCCGCCTTTCACATTGGTAGGTGGGAGTCGTCTGTCTGTCGCCTGTTTCATATCATTAGACTTTATTGAAAATAAACGAAATTGGAAGGAAATGGCGGACTCACGAGATTGGCAACACCCAACAAAACAAGCACGATGAATCCGAATATTCGCATCGTCCACTTGAATCTGGAGTAACGAAAGAGTATAAGGGTCAAAGCATGATCGTCGTAACCCTACCGCCACCGCATGAACGCTGAGGCTGGAGGTACGTACCCGACCTGCGGTATGAGATTCTGCGCCGCAATGGGAAACGCTGTTGCGCCGACGGACGCGCTCATAGCTACAACACCCAGTGCAAGACCCTTCCGCTTGTCAAACCAATGGAAAATGACTCCTAGCATGGGTCCGAAGAGCATGCCACCACAAATCTATGCCGTTCCAGAATTCTGAATGAGTTGAGACAAGAAAGCACGGTCAGCTCACCCCAACCCCTAGTCCCTGTACTAGGAAAAACTGCCAATACTCCGTACACTCCGCAAGTATGAAATTACACGTTACAAAGACGCAGCTAGCGGCGAAGTAGGGTATCTTGAAGTATCCTAGGTCGAACAACCGGCCCATGAAAAGACCTGGTAGATAGACAAGAGCATACTGGAGACGAACAAGGCACCGGGCGTGCGGTTACAATCGGAGCGGATAGGGCAGTGGTAAGGAGAGAGCGACCGAGGGGTAGAAGTGGGTTGTTTGGATGTCATGGTTAGCGAAGCAACCATGTCAAAAGGGCAGGCGAGCATACCTGCACAGAACCGATCCATGCTCTAAAATGAGATTAGCGGACATGAAAAGGAGGGGGAAAGAATACACGCCTCACATGTCGGATGGACTGCTGTCGGGAAGTAAGGTTTCCTCGTAGTACGTTTGGAAGACCTTTCAAGTCGACCATCGACCACGTTGAATCAGCAACGTCACAGGGAAAACTGACTAGACTCACCGCCCATGAACCAATATATCCGTTGCTTTGAACAAGGAAAAAATAAGTCAGCTCAAGCACGGTAAAATAATAAATGCCACCTACGCCGCACAAGCCGTCAACGCCGACCTAATATCTTCCCCATTAATACCCTCTCCTGACACACAAAAAAATACCACACACGCTAATAGTACACTCCATGCCTTGAAACCTCCATCAGGGGCATCCCCCACATATTTCGCATATTTTCCGTCAAATTTACAGTGTATGGCCCCTTCTGGATCAGGTGAATTCTCGTCATGGAATGTCTCGAGTTCAGTGGTGGAGGCAGGGCGGGAGCTGGAGCCGCTGCTTGGAATGGCAACGACAGTGGCGTCGTCAGTCACGTCTTGCAACTTTGCTTCAAGCGAGGGCTCGACGCCCTGTGCTTGCGTTTGAGAAGAGTACATAGTGTTGGTCTGTCCAGAAACTCTGCAAGCTATCCGGGATATACACATATAACAGTCGAGCAGTGAGAGAGAACGAGATGAAAAGCCTCTGAAGTTGCCCGGGGGTTGCGACCTAGCCATGCACCTACATTGGATTTATAAGAACTCTGCCGTGCTTTGTACATGTGGATGTTTTAGTCTGACTTGCTTCCGCATATATGAACATAGTGTCCGACGATCTCCGTATCAGATGAGGGTATTTGAATGTAGACTCGTAACCAATCCGTCTATGAGCGACAGCTTGCCTCATAGACGGATTAGTCCCCAGTCTAATTTGAATGGTACTGGGAAACGGGCAACCTCAACCTCAACTGGGAAGGCAAATCTGTGAAATGACATCATGGAGTGAACAAAGTAGTACACACCAAGTCCGAGCTTATTGATAAATAGTGCGATTGGATGACTGCCCGCCTTACGCATATTAAGCGCTTTTTCTTCTTCGAATTCTAATTCTCTCCACCTCGGTGCCACTAGCGCCAGCAAATTAGGTGCCAACCCTCGCTGGAGCCAACGAGAAACCATTCTAAATTCTCTGTAGTTTCCGATAGAAGGATTAGGTTTTGATCAAGTTCGATGTCCGGAAAGTGCTATAGGACGTCAAGAAAGCTCCAATACAACCCGGAAGACCGCGGATATCTTCCACGACTTCGAGTCAGAGCTCTGAGTGACGAACGCTGGTGGGTAACAGGTACTAACGCCAACCCCCTCGGCTGGGAAGGTTGTGTTGTGTAAGCTTTGTGCCAGAACAAGTACTTACACAGTGGGCTTGCGATCGTCGTGGCAAAAACCTTGACCAGGTTCATGCATCATGTTAGATTGGCGACCAATCAGTCTATGAAGCTTGAAGCCTCGTCCGTCGAAAAGTTGGTTGGGTACCTGTGAAGGGGATCGCGCTCGTCATCGTAGTTATTTGGCGAGACGCAGTTAGATGCACTGGGACTTGATAAAACCAGTCAAACGACTTGTAAAGTCGTGGGTGGCCGGGGACGGTGGCAGTCGCGCTATACTTGGGGGCGGTTAGGTCCTAGCGGAGTACGAAACCTAACTCACCGGATTCCCGCGGCCCGCCACCCGCTCTTCGCGCTCACCACACCACGAAAACACATCAAGATTCAAGAAAGCGATCGTAAGTGCTCCGGGCTTATCAATTCATATTTTGACATCTCTTTATGGTATATTTAGACCCGACATCGTGGCAAATCGCACTCGATGTAACGGAAGCTGGAGCCATTGCCGAAATATTTACAGATGCCCTCGTGCGGCAGCGCGCTCTCGAATGCGACTTTTCCCCAACGGGTGACACCCCTCCATGCCTCATGGAGATGCACAAGAGCTCCGGAAGGCTTGCTCTATTATCTGATGTGGCTGAAGGGATCCAGGTAAGTTTCTACACCCTCTGTGACTTTTATTTCCTTGTTCTCATTCAACACAGACGAAATGTGACCGGGTTGATATTCCAACTGCCTCACCTGTAGGTCGGACCGATTTTCACCCACCTATCAGGCTTTGCAAGTTCTGTCTACTCGAGATGACTTCTGTTCAATCCATTGTGTAGACGGCCATTCATCTCGGGTATATATGTATAGTTACATTTTGCTAATGAAAATGAAATCATGTTCCTCCTACCACCTGTACAGCTGTACAATTGAGGTATATGCTCATGTCGGTGCTTCAAGTTTGTATATCCACCCTCTCATGCATTGAGACTTCCTTTCAACACCTGCCCAAAAACTTTCCAAGATGGAGGAATCGCGTCCATATGAGCAGTGCCGCCGAGAACAGTACCGTTGCACCTAAAGTTCATTCAAATTAATTTTTTTCAGAAACACGTGTATGAGAATGGGTTGAAAGAGGACAACACCGACGCCATCGCCACCACAAAAGAACCAAGAACCAAAGCCAAAGAACCAATGGAACACTCACCAGCATACCACCCGACATCCTCGAACCCCTTCGTAGCCGAATTAATTGCCCCTGATATCGGAGGGCCAGCGACAGCTCCGAATGCAGCGAGGGTCATGAACATCCCGGTACGTCGCCCGACATCCTCAATCCCGCCCATCGTCCTGAGGGGGACAAGTTGGATAGACACGTAGGCGCCGCAGGAGAATCTGTTGTTTGAAAAGAAGGGGGAGCACGGCAAGTGAGGGGCTGAACGACGAGGAATGGACAACAGCATGGAAGACTCACCCATATATCACAGAAATCGCAATCAACAACCTTTCATTCCTCACAAATGGCCATGCAAACGTCATAATACCCGCCAATGCAACGAACGGCGTCATGATGTTCAGTGCACCTGTGTCCATGTGCACCGTATTCGAGAAAACCAGAATGAAGGGGCAACAAAGAACTCTTACCGAAGCGATCACCAAGAAATCCACCTATGATCCGTCCGCATCCAGAGGAGCTATTGACAATAGCAACAAGATAGAATGCGAAATCGTCAGAAACGCTGCCGTGGATGGCATGGATGGGCATATATGTCAACGCTGTCCAATATTATGCGTCAGCTCCAACTCATTTTATCTAAGGCACAAGGCCATTGGATCCTTTCGATTGTCGTAGAAAGAACAATGGGACATGATAGAGGCACAAGTGGTGAAAGAAATGCTCAACAGACCAGTATACAACCCAAGAAAAACGGTCACTCCAGATATGCAGTAAACTGTGTACGCAGGATTCTTGAACGCAGCCCAATTGAAAAGGCCGCCTTTCGCATTGGTAGGTGGAAGTCGCCTGTCTATCGCCTGTCTCGCCCCATCAGCCTTTTTTGAAAGAACTGGGGTTGGAAGGAAATCGCAGACTCACGAGATTGCCAACACCCAACACAACAAGTGACATGAATCCGAATATTCGCATCGTCCACTTGAACCTGGATTGACGAAGGAGTATAACACGGTCAAAACGCGATCTTCATAGCCCTACCACCACGGCATGAATAATGAGGCTGAAGGCACGCACCCGACCTGCGGTATGAGGTTTTGCGCCGCAATGGGAAACACCGTTGCCCCAATGGACGAGCTCATAGCCGAAATACCCAGCGCGAGAGCCTTCCGCTTGCTGAACCAATGGAAAATGATCCCTACCGTGGGACCAAAGACCATGCCACCGCATATCTACCCAATTCGAGCATCCGGGATGAACAGCGAGAATGCATCTGCGAGGTAAAGAGCACAAGAAAGCATGATCGGCTCACCCCAACCACTAGACCCTGCACTAGGAAAAGCTGCCAATACTCCGTACACTCTGCGATTATGAAATTGCACGCTACCAAGCCGCAGCTAGCAACGAAATAGGGTATCTTAAAGTATCCTAGGTCGAACAACCGTCCCACGATGAGGCCTGGCAGAAATAGAAGGGCGTACTGGAGACGATAAAGCACGAACGAAGCACCAGGCGGGCAGTTACAGTCGGAGCAGATAAGACAGTGGTAAGGAGCGATCAATGGTGGGGCGAGGTGGGTTGTTTAAATGTTGTGGTTAGTGACGCATCTGTGTCAGAGAGGCAAGCCAGCGTACCTGCACAGAACCGATCCATGCTCTAAAACGAGGTTATCGGACAGGGAAAGGAGCGGAAAAGAATTCGTCTCACATGTCGGATGGACTACTATCGGAAAGTAAGATTTCCTCGTAGTACGTTTGGAAGATCTTTCAAGTCGATCAACGACCACACTGAATCAACGTCATCACATTGCAAAACTGACCAGACTCACCGCCCATGCGCCAATGTATCCGTTGCTTTCCAACACGGAAAACCGAGTTAACTCAAGCACGATGAGGTAAAACAAGCGAATTCCACTCACGCCGCAAAAGCCGTCAACGACACCCTAAGATCTCCCCCATCAATGCCCTTTCCTGACACGCATAGAAAATACTACCCACGCTAATAGTACACTCCATGCCTTGAAACCTCCATCAGGGGCATCGCCCGCATATTTTCCATATTTTCCATCAACATTGCAATGTATGGCCTTTTCTGTATCAGGTGGACTCTCGTCGTGGAGTGTCTGGAGTTCAGTGGTGGAGGCAGGGCGGGAGCTGCAGCCACGGCCTGGAATGGCAACGACAGTATCGTTGTCAGTCGCATCTTGTAACTTTCCTTGGGCGGGATCGACGTCCGGTGTTTGTGTTTTAGAAGTGTACATAGTGTCAGTCTCTCCGGAAATTCCACGAGCCATCCAGGGTACGCCCAATAACAACCAAGCACTGAGAGAGAATGAGACAGAAAGCCTCTGAAGTTGCCCGGGGTAGTTGCGATTTATCCATGGACCTACGTTGGATTTTATAAGAACCCTCTCGTGGTTTACACATGTGAGTTTTTTCTTCCATATGTCCACGGTTGAGTCTGACCCGCTACCGGGCAGATGAACAGGGTGTCCGGTCAGGGCTGCCGAACATCTCAAGGGCACCAAGATGGGTTCCGGGTTTGTGGCAGGTGTAAGACCAACCTGTCCATCTACTGGAGGGTTTGTTGGAGCTCAGAGGAGAATATTCAAATGACACGTCAAATCAACACGTCACCCTTGCGATGTTTTCTTGAATAGGTTCAAAATGGAGAAGTGGAGTCTAGTGGCGTGCTAGCGTGGATCTGTGGGCAGACGTGCATCCTTAAGCCATGAATGACTGATCTCGTTAGCCTAGCACTGCAGGATAGTTGAGGGACAGGAGCCTGAGTGGGACTCCGAAAACCGCGGAAGTCTGAATATAGACCTTCCACGACTCAACACCAGTGACGAAATTGTTGCTGGGTTACGGGGAACGCGTCGACTGGGAAGTTGAAGTTGTGAAATTATGAGAGACTTGTGCCGGTCTGGGCTCTGAACATAGTAGTATGTACCATGTCCAAGCTTGTAGATGGCAGTATAGTTTGAGATTTGATGAGTGACCACCTTGCGTGTATTCTGCGCCTTCTCCGACTGTGCACGTGTCGTAGTGAAAGAGCATGAGGAGATGCATCTGCTAAGATCTCGATAGATCTCGATAGAAAGGCCCAGATGAAAATCACCAGAAATATTGCAGAAGAAAGGTCTTCCATGGCTTCCGTCAGACAGCGACCGTGACGTTGAACCGTGGTGCTGGCACAGGCCCTACACAATTTCACCTTCCCAGTTGAGGGGAATATCGACGCTAATACCCGTAGCCCAACTTGAGTAAACAAGTACTTACCATGTACAAGTTTATAGGTGACAATGCCGTGGCGCTCCGCTTCGGGTATTGTGATTGAATTTTGCGCTTTTTCTGTGTACAAGTGCCATGAAATTGGGGGCCAATGCTCGAGAGACCGTTTGAACCCTGGAGGTTCTCGAATCTCGACAGCCTGAGGATCACTGAACGTGAGAAGAACATTGAGGTAATTACAGTATTACAGTAATTAGGTTTCTGACATAGTAAATTACTGTACTTCATGCTCCGAGTCCTTGAATCGTCGCAGCGCGCGGAGGCGCCAAAATCCGACTCCCTGGAGTTATAAGAGCAAAATTTGACTGCTGTTGAGTCTGATAGCGAGACTATGTGATGATTTAGCTACGAGTTACACAATCATTCACTCAATACCGACGACGTTGAGGTATTGAAAGCACCCCACACGACCAAAGAGCGGGTAAATACCCAAGAAGATAAACATCCGACTGTAAAACTGGTGCCATCTGCGTCCCCAGAAATCACTCACAAATGTGGCAAACCATGGCCCACGAGGTCCGAAAGGGGGCGCCCAGGCGGGGCCTTGTCTCAGAATGAGGACTGTGGGTATGATGCAGAGGTCGTATCCCACTTGGAGGACACAGTATATTGCGAATGTGGTTAAGGTAGAGAGACGCTTGAGCGGAGGTATCGGAGAAAGAATGGCAGGGTCTCGTCGAAGATAGTACCTCCAATGGTGGAGCCGAATGCGTCAGGAGAGAAAAATTGGACGGATTGCAAAGGACACCACATATGAACGCGTGAAGGCCTGCAGAGAGTATCGCATAGCCGACGAATCTTGTGCGGGTGAATGAACGGGTTTCGCGAGGAATGTACAGGCCGTTGGGTCAGTCCCATCCAATTCCACGGAAAGTGACTCTGACAAGGTCAAATGGATCCATTATGGCGGATGGAATCCCCCTGCGGACGGATGTGTCGTTTGAGAGGTTCTTTTCGCAGAGCCCATTCGAGTGGCGATGGCGAACATCGAGAGCTGACGATTCGTGACAGATATGAATGGAGCTCAGCCTACCCAAACGGTTGCAAAGTGCTTGGGAACGGCGAGACCTTCACTCACTACCAAAATGATGTTAAGGGATTTGCGCTGATGAGCGTCGAGAGACAGAGACATTGCTGCACGCAAAGCCAGGAGTGCTACGACTGGCCATAACGCAACTCGAAAGGAATGTGTTTGGGACGGTACTTACCAGTATGGAAAGCCAGAACAACCACGCTCAAAAGAATCCACGAACGTATGTGACATGTGATGCGTGACTCTAGCCGGAAAGTTTTTATTGAAGTTTGAGTTTGCTTTCTTCCAAACTCACCAGCTCCCTTTTCTTCGCCTTGCTGTGATCGTTGTCGTTGTTGTCGTTCTCATCACATTCATAATGTACACCATCTCCTCTTCGTCGTCAAGGGCCGTCCGCAGAGCAGCTGCTAAGGCTGCTAAGCCCATTCTCGCCCGCGGCGCCCACAAGGAAATTAAATTCTCCAATGACGGCCGGGCAAGCATACTGAAGGGTGTTGACGTTCTTGCCAACGCTGTTAGCGTTACACTTGGCCCTAAGGGTGGGTTACATCTCTATAGCGCTATACCATGACTAGCTGTTGACCAGCTTGTAGGTCGCAATGTCATCATCGAACAGTCGTTCGGAGGACCTAAAATAACCAAGGGTGAGTGAACAGACCCTCTGTCCGTACACACTGTCCGAACGAGTTTTAACGCGTAAACCTCCTAGACGGTGTCACTGTTGCCAAGTCCATCACGCTCAAGGACAAGTTTGAGAACCTCGGCGCCCGGTAAGCCACGCCCTCATTTCCATATGTGTCGTTCACACGCTCACACCCGCTTAATAGCCTCGTCCAGGATGTCGCGCAAAAAACTAACGAAATAGCCGGTGATGGTACCACCACCGCAACCGTTCTTGCTCGTGCCATCTACTCCGAGGGTGTTAAGAACGTTGCTGCAGGTTGCAACCCCATGGACCTCCGCAGGGGTTCGCAAGCTGCAGTCGACCGCGTCGTGGAATTCTTGGCTGCTCACACCAAGACGATCACGACCACTGCTGAGATTGCCCAGGTCGCGACTATCTCTGCTAACGGTGATATTCACGTTGGCAACCTGATTGCTCAGGCCATGGAGAAGGTCGGCAAGGAGGGTGTCATCACCGTGAAGGAGGGGCGTACCATTGAAGATGAAATTGAGATCACGGAGGGCATGCGCTTCGACCGTGGTTTCATCAGTCCATACTTCATTACGGACGTCAAGGCCCAGAAAATCGAGTTCGAAAAACCTCTTATTCTCTTAAGTGAGAAGAAGATTTCGCTCCTCCAGGACATCCTTCCTTCGTTAGAGGCTGCCGCTCAGGCACGCCGCCCTCTTATCATCATCGCCGATGATATAGATGGCGAAGCCCTTGCAGCTTGTATCCTTAACAAGCTCCGTGGTCAACTCCAGGTTGCTGCCGTTAAGGCACCTGGTTTCGGTGATAACCGCAAGTCGATTCTTGGGGACCTCGCCATCCTCACTGGTGGAACAGTCTTCACTGACGAGCTCGACATCAAACTTGAGAAGGCCACCCCTGACTTGCTTGGATCTACTGGCTCTATCACCATCACCAAAGAGGACACTATCATCCTTAACGGTGAAGGTTCCAAGGACGCCATCCAGGCCCGCTGCGAGCAAATCCGCGCCCTCCTTGCCGACCCCACGACGAGCGAGTTTGACAAGACCAAGCTCCAGGAGCGTCTGGCTAAGCTGAGCGGTGGTGTTGCCGTGATCAAGGTCGGTGGCAGCAGTGAGGTTGAGGTCGGCGAGAAGAAGGACAGGTACGATGATGCCCTCAACGCCACACGTGCTGCTGTGGAGGAGGGCATCCTCCCTGGTGGTGGTGTTGCACTCCTCAAGGCTTCGCTCGCTCTCGCTACCAACTCACCTGGATCAACAAACCCTCCTACCAGCCCCGACGCCAAGATCGTTCCCACTCTCAACTTCGATCAGGACCTCGGTGTCAACATCATCCGTCGGGCACTGACCAACCCTGCACGCACTATCCTGAGTAACGCAGGCGAGGAGTCCTCTGTCATTGTTGGTACTCTGCTCAACCAGTACGGCGGCGCTGAGAACTTCGCGATGGGTTACGATGCCAGCAAGGGCGAGTATGTTGACATGATCAAGGCTGGTATTGTAGACCCTCTGAAGGTCGTCCGCACCGCACTCGTTGATGCAGCTGGTGTTGCAAGTTTACTCACAACGAGCGAGGCATGTGTTGTAGATGCTGAGGAGGAGAAACCTGTAGGTGGCATGGGTGGAATGGGAGGCATGGGTGGAATGGGCGGAATGGGCGGCTTCTAAGTTGCATGCTTTACAGACTCATACGATTCCTCCAGTAATCCACACAGCTAGCCATCTGACCGTTAATCTACGTACACCGTAATACATCATTGATTCACCACTCCATGGGCACTACTGTCGTTGCTACAGAAGTACAGTGAGCGTTTGACTGCCGTTACCTTATGTGACTGACGGGGGTGACCGAGTGCACGGTAATTAATAAAGTGTGGTTTCATGTTCTTTATCGGACGATTTGATTTTGATTCGTTGAACCGAACGTTCTCGGAAATTTGACATGTTATAAAGACATCGTGCGCCCACAACCCGTCCTATGCCCAATCCCATTACTCCTACTAAGATAAGCATGAGTACTGCCGACATCAAACAGCAGAGACGCAAACGATTCGAGGATGTATTCACTCGTATCCGAGATGAGCTGATCGAGCACATGAAGGGGGAGAAGATGCCCCGAGACGCCATCGAGTGGTATCATCGCGTGCGTTTTTTTTCATCCTGGAACGTCAGAATCTCGTACTCAGACGCTCATGTAGAACTTGGATTTTAATGTTCCTGGGGGTAAACTCAATCGCGGAATGTCCGTCGTGGATTCTGTCGAGATCCTGCGTGGTCGGCAGTTGTCGGACGACGAGTACTTCAAGGCTGCATTGCTCGGGTGGTGCATCGAGCTCGTGAGTTGATTCTTAACTTTCGCTTTCCCTGTTGTAGTCATCGCTCATGCGTTGCGATGTATCCTTCTACGCAGCTCCAAGCCTTCTTCCTTGTCTCAGACGATATCATGGACCAGTCCATCACGCGTCGAGGACAGCCATGCTGGTACCGTGTAGAAGGTGTCGGAGACATCGCGATCAACGATTCGTTCATGCTCGAAGGCGCCATCTACCATCTACTCAAGAAATATTTCCGATCTGAACCTTACTATGTGCATTTGCTAGAGCTGTTCCACGATGTCAGTTATATATCAATACCTGGCACGACGGCGTAGCCTGACTCATCGCTTTGATATTCTGCAGACCACATACCAGACTGAGATGGGCCAGTTGGTCGATCTCATCACCGCTCCTGAGGGTCAAGTCGACCTGGCTAAATTCTCGATTGAAAAGTTCGTACGCATCTACATATCTCACATGCGATGACCAACATCTCTCCACAGGCACGCTTTCATCGTCCAATACAAGACCGCCTATTACTCCTTCTACCTGTCCGTCGCACTTGCGATGCGTGTGTGTGGCGTGCCAGAGTCGTACGCGCTCAACGGAGAAACGATCGAACCTTATAAGGTTGCACTATCCATCCTCCTCCCGCTCGGGGAGTACTTCCAGATCCAGGATGATTTCCTCGACTATGCGGGCACTCCGGAGCAAATTGGCAAGGTCGGCACCGACATCGTCGATAACAAATGTTCATGGTGCGTCAACATCGCTCTCTCGGTCGCTACACCTGCGCAGCGAAAAATCCTCGACGAGAACTATGGTCAGAAAGACGCGGCCAAGGAGGCTGCTGTCAAGGCTTTGTACGAGGAGCTTGGTTTGAGGGAGAGGTACAGGGTATACGAGGAGAGTGCGAAAGAGAGGATTGATAAGTTGATAGCGCAGATACCCGAACCGGAGCCTGGGGTTGACGGAGGTGTGTTGAGGAGAGAGGCGTTCACGAGTTTCTTGAATAAGATCTACAAGAGAACGAAGTAGGAGTCATCGGTTACTTTGTGCTTGTACAACACTTTCTGTATCCTCTGTTACTGTAAAGCCCAGATGAAATTATTTTGCATGCGTTTGCCAGTGATAGTTGTAGTACAGCTGGTGCAAACCATCCAGTGGAAGTCCTTTCCAAGTTTACCATCAGAATTCGCCGGCAGCCAATTTTTAGCCGTTACTTTCATATGTTCCCTAACCATGTCGCTCAGCATACTGCTGAAACAATCAGACGTCGTCGGGGGTGGGGGAACGTCGTCCACTGCGTCACAGATACCGAATATGAATGTTCTCCTGTGTGAGTTGAAGCCTCTATAGTCTGGTGACCAGACCGTACTATGAGGCCATCGATAGACGGTCGAAGCCCCAGAATCGCCGTGTCGTTACGTAAGCGAAGCCTTGCCGCCCTCGTTGTCGAGGTCAGCCAGCTAGCGAGTACCTCAAGTTCCACTCGTGTCACTGTGTCACGGTTTGTCTGACTCTGGCAAGTTGTGGCAAAACATCGGCCAAGTCGAAGGTCGTCTAACATTTTGCAGCCAGCTTCCATCCTCACGATCTCAAATGTACCTTCTCCGCATCCTCTGGCGCCTTCCTTACACTTGTTACCAAATGTCTCGCAATCACCCCCGTACCGACGACGACTCATCATCTCCCAGGAACCCGCAGCTGCTGCTGCAGAATTAGCAGCCACAATAGCCCTCAAAAAGCTCCCCGCACTCGGACGCTTCGTCGATCGAAACGGCCCTTGGATTTTCGCACTTGTCGATTTTGCGACTCGTGCTCGCGAGCAGGACTTGAGTCCAGTTGGATCCGACGTACTAGTATACGTAGGCAGCATGGCCGCATTGCACACTGACGGGCCCTCATGATCTCCGCTTCACATCTCGACATAGCAGTAGCGAATCGCGAACTCTTCCTCACACCTCCTCACCACAATACGCAGCCCTGCTTCACGCTGTCCTACCGCCTCGCGTATCCGCTCATCAGGCTGGGTATGCGCGGTAGAGAAAAGGGCACGCAGACAGATTATCTCGGCATCTTTTTCGGCCACCAGCGCGGTGACCCTTGCTTCTCGTTCAGCGAGAGCGATTTCTCGGGTGGAAATGTCGCGTTCTTTAGCGGTGACAGCGGATTCACGGGTTTTTACCGTCGTGAGCCCATGTGCATGGGGTGTGTAACCTTGAAGTAGAAAATGGGACAGGGAAAGACGAACATCTCCTCTGCCTCAGCTATTTTGGAGATGAGCACGAGTCTCGTATTCGAGGAGTTGTGCGGCTGATGATGATATTGATTCATCAGGAAAACGGTGAAGATGGATTACCCCTTCGCCGTTTTCCTGATGTGATCTTACCTCTAATGTGATCGCCTTCATACACTCCTACGGTGCCACTTAGGCTCACCAGCTCATCTCATATGCATACAGCATTAGTGCTATCTCCATCTTGTGCCAACCCCATCAATGGTTGGATCTTAAAGGCCATCAAGGCCATATGTTCCAAACCCTCACAGATGCGGAGGATTCAAGCACATGCAGGACTGGGATATAGGTAGTTGCCATGGTTGTGCCCTGGCCAGCCAGTTGCAAACTAGGTACAATGACGAGTGAGAGATACTACCATACCAGAACAGTATCAAGTACCACTGCACTCCGTCCTGCTCGTGGTCAGCTAGCAACTTGGATCCTATCACAGGGCCGCAGTACTTTCTCTGTCAGCACGTGGTCTGCACTTACGATGCAACGCGGAACCGTGCAGGACCCAAGCATCTATTCAGACGAACCTTTTGCATATAGGATTTCGACAACGACATACTGCCTCGCGCAAATCAAAAATAAAACAGGGAGGGCACAAGGGGAAAAACACCGACGAATGCAGTCCATAGGAGAAAAAAAAGAACACCGACCGTAGTACACACAAAGGATTATGTTGGTTGCTAGTACAAAGGTCAAGTAGGAAACTAAAGCAGACAGACAGAGAGGGACAAAAACGGTGTTCCATACCGCATGAGCATAAATCATGTCATTGGCAAGTGACAATTGGTTCACGATTCAGTGGTTGCGGACCCGCGAGCGATGGATGACGATAGAGATTAGGAAAAAAAAATAGGGATGAGTGTGGAGTGCTCTGAGGCGGAGGAAAGTAAAGATGGGTGGGACGGACTGGTAATCAAGTCTCAATCGTTGTCTCGTCTTCGAACCATGCACGCCCCCCTCCCAAATCCGTCTCGACAAGATCCGAACCCGAAACCTGCAAAAACAAGCCACTCATCGTGACCTGCACATTCGCGAAGAAGACCAAGACCGACGTAGAAGATTATAGCCTAAAGGAAATCCTCGGCCCTCGCTCGTTTCTTCCCTCTCGTCTCCTCCGTAGCGATACCCGCAGCTGGATCGACTGACGGTGCCGATGGAGACATCGTTGCAGTTACGTTGATGGGATATCTAGGAACATAATACTTGGCTGTATGTGCACGTTTCTCCTCCTGTAAAGGCACGAGTCAGGGTCAGCCTCAGTTAATACTACATAAAGAGGAAAGGATGGCAGAGATGTGGAAAATGACAACGCACAGGAGAAAAATTAGGTTCCGCATATTTAAGCACTGTCTTCTTCTTAAAGGTTGTGTATTTCTGTTCCAAAGCAGGATTGGGAAGTACGAGTGCCGGTGGCTGGTTCGGTATAGATATTGACCCCCCGGGGGGTGCAGGAGCCGGCGGTTGTCGTCCCGAAGGCACAGACGGGGGGATAGGTGTGGGCGCAGCACTCCCGGCAACAGGCGTCGCTGGTGTTCCTGCCCCGTTTACAGGAGGTGCAGGGAAAGGTGATGCAGGGACGAATGCAGGGGGAGGTCCGAGTGGTGGGCGAGACAGGCCTGGTGGGAAGGGAGGCGCACCTTGGGGGAGCATAGCATGTGGAGGCGGCATCATTCCCGGGGGCGGCATCGGGAAGCCAGGCATACCGGGAAAGGGAGGAGGGAACTGAGGGTGCATACCTGGGAATACACCTGGCGGGGGCGGACCCCCTGGGAAGAATGGAGGAGGCGCACCTGGGACCATCCCTGGGGGCGGTGACATCCCCGGCGGCGGCAGAGATGTAACCGGGACGGGAGGAGCTGCATATGCCTGTGGCGGGGCCCCATACACTGCTCCCCCACCCTCCGTCGCACCTGTGGGAGGAGCCATCGTGGCATCGCTCGAACTGGCGCCCATGAGCGCCTTGTGAGCCGCAAGCTGTGCACGGAGTTCATCCTCTGACAACGGTTTGTTTTCTACTTTTGGTCGTTTGGGTTGAGGTTGGGAGATTGAACCTGCTGCGAGACCAAGTTCGATTTCTTTGCGCCGTTTGTAGTCTGCGACATCGGGTGCTGGAATACCTTCCATGCCGAAGATTTCCACTTCGTAACCGTCGCGGCCCGGAAGAGCATTTTCGATTCGAGGAAGGCTATTACGGAATGGAAGAGTTATATGTCCGTGAGGAATCAAGGAAGAAACGAAGAAGAAAGGGCTCACTTTTCGGGTTCAAGTTTGTGTACTTGTTGGATGTGAACTGCGAGACCTCCTGCGGTGTTCAATCGACGAGGACACATGCTACACTTGAAATGTTTTGCTTTCTGGTGCTGCATGAGAACTACACGCGAGCACACATGAGATCATTTATCCAAATCCACTAGAGCAAGAACTGCACACCTTTCTCATCTTCGAACTCTCGCTCACAGTACCAGCACCATGGCCGGATGATCTAAGGTCAAGAAACATCAGCTTCAACACTTGAGAACAAACTTGGAGGTGAACATACTTGCTTATTCTTCTTCTTTGCCATTTGGTGATTTGAGAGATGACCTGGTGATGGAAGAAAGCAAAGCCTTGAAACTTTTCGGTGACAAGCACGACCGTGTGAATATTTGACTGACCCTCGTGACCGCCTCGACCCTTAAGGGATTTCTTATTAGGTAATCAACCGCCTCCCAAAGACAAACCAATTTGGGGAAAGAAATCGACTCGTCGTCTTCCAAGTCGTCCGTCAATTCCGACATTCACGACAACCTACTACCAACACTCAACAGGTCCTCAACATCGACGTACGAGAAGAGTTATATCTCGCTAGAAAAACACGATGCCCACCGCACTCAACGGTATAACTGCAACCTCTGCTGCAGACACAAAGGCCATTAAATCCAAAAACCAGCTGCGTCGTGCAAAAGCAAAGCAGAAGAAAGTTGCTGCTGCGTCTACTCCTGTGCGCCCGCCTTCCTTGCCTTTTACCCTATCCATCGTTTGTCGGCCTATCGAGACTAATGCGCCGGTCTTGTACACAGGAACTCAATGGCAATGGCACTGCCGCAAACGGCGACCTCTCCTTGAAGAGAGACCTTTCTGTTGACCCTGCTTATGACAATGTCGAGTACGTGGTTGAACAGCTGGATGTCAAAGACCCGGCCCTTGGGGCCTTTGCCGACATCTTTGCTAAATTCCAGGCTCCTACCGACTACACAGAGGTGAGCCCGTCTACCGCTCTCCCCAACTCCACGCAACAAACCGCCAAGACCGACGCTGGGCTGACACATGCACTACCCTTCCACTCATAGGCCAAAGACTCCGAACCCAACAAAGGCGAAGTTATCTACTCCGACGATGACATGGCCTCCGACGCCGGTTCCGATTCCTCAACAGCCCCCAAGAAACCTGTCTCCAAAAAGAAGCAACGTAAACTATCTCGACTCACCATCGCCGAACTTAAACAACTTGTCCCAAAACCTGAAGCTGTAGAATGGACTGACCCTTCTGCCGCTGATCCCAGATTACTCTTACATCTCAAGTGTTATAGGAATTCGGTACCTGTACCTGCTCATTGGAGTGCCAAGAGGGATTATCTGCAGGGAAAGAGGGGTATTGAGAAGCCCCCGTTTCAACTGCCGGCATATATTGCGGATACAGGGATTGCGACGATGCGGGACGCGGTCAAAGAGAAGGAGGCGAATATGTCGCTTAAAGCAAAGACGAGGGAGAGGGTTCAACCAAAGATGGGAAAAGTGGATATTGATTATCAAAAATTGCACGACGCGTTCTTCAAGTTTGCTACTAAGCCCGTCGTTACTGGCTTTGGGGAAATGTGAGTACTTTGCCGGTTTTCTCTTGTGAAGATATGTTTATATATGGTACGCCATCGTCAGGTATTACGAGGGCAAAGAATTCGAGACGTCATTAAAGGAGAAGAGACCTGGTGACCTATCGCCTGAGCTAGTTGAAGCCCTGTCAATCCCCCCACTCGCTCCTCCCCCGTGGCTCATCAGCATGCAACGATTCGGCCCTCCACCAAGCTATCCGACACTCCGGATACCAGGCCTCAACGCGCCCATACCAGAGGGCGCACAGTGGGGTTTCCACCCAGGTGGTTGGGGTAAACCCCCTTTGGACGAGTACAATCGACCACTGTATGGTGACGTTTTCGGAGTGTTGCCCAAAGCCAGTGATGTCAATGTAAGCACATGCATTGCAATATGTTTGGAACGAGTGTCTTATTCAAACTGGTCGTTCTTTCACAGGTTGGCGCACCAATCGACAAGAACCCATGGGGTGAACTTGAGCCCGAAGAAGGTGAGCGCCATGATGCCCCTCTCCGAACTGCCACTCCCAGCTAACTTACTTACAGAGGAGGAGGAAGAGGAAGAGGAGGAAGAGGAATCAGAAACCGAAGAAGCCCCCGAATCCGGCGCACCTACCGACGGCCTACAAACGCCTTCAGGCCTCGAAACACCCTCAGGGTTCGCATCTGTGGTGTCTACTGTCGCGGGAGGGCTCGAGACACCCGATTTCCTCGAGCTTCGGAAGACAGCACCTACGAGGGAGAGAGAAGAGACAGGGACGAGGTCGTTGTATCAGGTCGTACCCGAGAAACAGACGTCGGTGAGGGGACTCATGGGGAGCGAAAGAGGGTACGATGTTGCTGCAGTTGCTGGGTCTGGAGCACCTATACCTGTTTTGGGAGATGAGAGAGGGACCAAGGTACGTTCCGGTTCATTCGGAGGCCTGGCCGTTTGTGACCGACGAGCGGTGTTACAGCGGAAAGCCAATGGCGTGGACGTTTCACTCGATGCTGCAGAGCTGGAAGGACTCTCGGAAGACGAACTCCGTCGGAAATATGATCAACACTCACGTGGCTCTGCAGGTGTTACGGGATCAAAGGAGGACTTCTCGGATATGGTGGCGAAGGAGATGGCGAAGAAGAAACAAAAGATGGACAAAGAACGGGACACGAAAAGGGGAAAGGAGTTCAAGTTTTGATTTTTGATTTGCCATTGGTAAATGTTGGGATCTTGTTCCTCGTGCCATTCCAGTGGTGTTTCATCGACATGACCAGCCTGTACACTATAGGCCCCAGTTGCATGCGCTCTCCTTGCCCAGTTGAATTTGCTGTCGGTGTGCGCTAGTATTCCAGAGTTGCGCTGTACTTGATAGTAATTCTTTTTATTTTATTCGGTCACGTCAACGTTTCATGATTCACTATGCCAGCTGTGTTTGGGTCCATTGCCGGAAACACTCATGGCATTCTCGTTACATCGTAAGCACCGCACGGACATGTCGATGAGACGATCAGGCCGGATCAGATGTTGGAATGGGTGTGTGAAGTCCGTTGAGATGGTTGGACTGCATCGATGGGTAGGCTGTGCATTTGGGCGTCTGTAACTTGTGTGGCGGATAAGGTTCGACAGTCGCATGCTGTTTTGGTTCCAATTTTGCCCTGAGGCTGCGGAACGCCCGGGTTTTTGATAGTTGGGACCTTGTCGTTTTTCCAGCTTGGCCATATTATTATATGCGAGGCTGACGCTGCACACCCTTTGCGGTGATGAACGTTTGAGCTTACTTGACAAAGGCACGAGGCGTCTACCTGGCTCACCAGCTCGCCTCCAGCTAACCGCTCCATCCTTGCGCCTCATTTCCTCAAACGCCTAATTCTACTATTTCTGAACTTCTTTTCCACACTTTTGAGACAGGCTGTTCGGCTGTTCGACTTGTCGCAAGGACCTTACTCAGCCTGCTAGGAGAACTGAGACCTCTGTAGCGAAAAAATGTCCACTGTCAAGATGTACGTGTACCTCTTACCTTTCGTCGGACCCGATTAAATTAGGTCCTTTCTTTCCAGCGCCCTCCAACCACCTCCAAACGTCGACTTCGTAGTCGGTGAGTAAAAAGCGCCTGTGCTGTACGTGTGATTACTCACAAGTGTACAATATTGTGTCTTTCGGGTGGTGGTGTGTGGAACCTCGACGTGAACCTGGTTATGGATGCGGGCGTGGTTCTGGGATCGATGGTGTGATGGTTGTGGGCTGTTAGGGTACCCTGGTATTCCACCTGGTGCCAAGGATCGTCCTCAGGCCGCTGTTAAAGGAGTATGTGACATTGATTGTTGGCTACCTTCCGATTCATTCGTTCCTGACCAGTCTTTTGCTTTTTCTTCTATCATTCGGTCCCATTATGATTCCAACGCCGGTTTTGACATAAATCTCGTCAACCCGAATTCTAATCCCACCCACCCGAACAACGTACTGTCGCACTGCCCTGCACACAGGCCGTCGAGGTCCGTGTAGGCCCCTCAGGAGCCAAAGCCAAATGGGTGCGCGTCGAGCTCAAGAAGATCGAAACTCTCCCTGGCGGCGGTCAAGCAAACTCGTATTTCGACCACGTCGGACCTAGTCCGATATCGCTTTGGCAGTCGAGTGAGGATTATTCGGTACTGCAGTCTGTGAGTACCCTTGCTCTCATGAATTTCTGCCTTCTCTGGCTGCGCATTCTCTCATCTGTTTCTGCCCTCTCTTTCGGCTTTACTGACGAATTTTTGGTATGGTTTATAGCAAGATTTCCCCTTCTTGATCCGTATACCAGAGTCAATACCGCCCAGCATAGCATTGGAGAGAGGCGGTGAGTAAGATTCGCCTTAGGACTAGCGCATACATCCCTGATTACCAATACCTTTCTGTACAGCTGGCATCCGCTACGAGCTCGTTGCCACAGTGTGCACACTCGGCAAAAAGTAAGTCATCTCCAATAATCATACACAATTTTCATCCCACCTAATTGCTCACATCGTTATCACTATGCAGAGGCTTCTTCCGCCGCCGCAAAACAGCTGTTGTATCCCAAGCAACGACCATAATTATTGACAAGCACGAGCTGCACTCTACTTGGCCAGTGTACTCCCAGCCCGAATCTCGTTCCGTCCATCAAGAGGGTGTTCACCTCGCCGTCGAACGCGGACGAACATGTTACGGCCCTGGCGATCGGGTCTCCGTCATGGCGATCCTCAAATCCGACACTATCAACCCCGTCATGGTCCGTGGATTCGAATTCACGTTAAAAGAATCCACCATTTTCCGTGCAGGTCCCAGCGCGACGTCTGCGAAGCGGAGTGGACCTCAGGTGAAGACGGCGACGATCGGGGAACAGAAGGTCCCTTTGAGCGTGACATTGTACGGTGGTTCGCAACATAAAGCCGAGCTGGGATGTGTGATCCCTAATACGCACACGACCACGTCGTTGAATGCGGCGAGACATATCGATATCACGTATGTCATTATTGTGAGGGCATGGATTGGGTCGATGCAGAGCGTGATGATGGAGTTGCCCGTTATTGTGTCCAACTGGCCGAGGTGAGTGAAGTGGTTGTTCGGTGGATGGGTGGCTGACGAATTGTCTTGTAGGAACGTATCGGAAGAAGCTGTCAGGTTCGTGAATGTGCTTGGCTCACTTTTTGATACTTAGCCATTTCCATCACTTTACTACAGACGCATTGGTATCGCACCCAGTCTCTGCATGTCATCTCCTTCCGGCCCGGCAGCAACAGTCCCCATAACCACCACCGTCGCCCGTCCACTCACAGGCGAGTCGCAGAAGCACAATCCCTCCAACAGCCTTTCTGGCGCCAACGACTTTGGTCGCTCACTCGTGCCGCCCAAACAGTCCGTTCAGTATAGCACCGCACCGGTTGGACAGAACGGTTCTGCGAAAGGTAAACTTGACGTTGACGAGCTCGGCGCGCTCGGGCATGGTTCCGGGGCGAAAGTTGCAGGGACGATCGACCATCCAGGATACGGCTCTTCCAACCGGCCTTCGTCCCGAGGAGGACTAGGGGGTATCCAAGAAGACCCCAATTCAAGTCTGGGTGACGGCGGCGGCCCAAGTGGCGTCGAGTCCCGGCCATCCTTCACCAGTTCAGGAAGACGAAGACGACCGAGTGCAAATGCCCAGAACAGGTTCACGATCACGAATATCAGTGAGAAGGACGCTGAGGAAGGGCTTAATCCACAAGTGCCGATGGCGGCACGACCAACGACGCCGCCTTCTGCGGGACGCTCAGAGCGGCAGTGGCTTAGTGCCGAGGACGAGAAGAAGCAGTTGTATGACAGTGCCGTGGCGAAGGTGCAAAAGGTGCAAGGGGCTGTAGCGATGGGTAATGTGACGCAGGCTGGTGAGGTGAGTTAGGGTTCTTCGTTATCTTGTCCCTTCCTTAATCTAATCGATCACACACAGTCTGCTGCTACTTCCACCCCCAGCAAGCACAAGAAATCAACGCCTTGGCCAACTGCGGAAGAAGAAAAAGTACGGTTGTATGACAACGCTCAGGCCATAGCCAAGCGCACCCAGGCATTTGGTGCCTCACCCTCTATCCACAGCCGCAGCAGCTCGGAAGCCAACTCTCCGGGCGTTCGCGACAAACCATCCTCTAGCAGCTCCGCTGCGCCAGGTCCTGCAATCTCAGCAGGCGCAGCTCTCTACCAGCATGCCGTATCCTCCATGTCAAAATCGTCCAATCCTAACAATAGCACAAACGCGGGGAACAGCTCGCGCGTCACGGCCCCCTCTCCTCCCCCTTCAGGCTCAACCTCGGCCTCAAGTCCGCGAAACGTGCCTCACTATCCCTCGGTCGAAGAAGAGAAAGCAGCACTTTCGCGATATTACCAAGCCAAACTGGCTGTTGATCGGAGCCAGAACACGCAATACGCGTCGAAGGAGGGCATTGTTGGGTCTTCTTCGGCGAGTCCTGGTCCTGCACCTGCCGATAGTTATCCTCAGCCCGGTGGATCTGGCCACGGAGGCAGCTCGGATGTGCCCCCTCCATTCGAGTCCTCGGGCAGCAGCCAACCACAGTATTTGAACGAGAAAGAGAGGTTGAGGAGACAGTACGAAGCTCAGGACGCTGCTGCCCTCGCTGCACAGGCACAGACGCAACTCCACTCCTCGCCTTCGTATACTGCACAGACGCCCCCATATGCAGGCCCTCCGTCTGTGGATAGTGGGCTCTCGGAGAAGGAACTGCTGCGGAGGAGGTTCGAAGAACAGGACGCAGCCGCGCTTGCCCAGCAGGGACAACCACCCCAGCCCCCTCCGCCGCGCACCAACGGTGCCCGTGCGCCGCCCGTTCCACCTCCCGCCACGAACGGCTTCAAGCCACTGACAGCAGCAGAGGAGAAGGCCCAGCTTCGGGCCAAATACGAAGCTGAAGAACGCGGGACGACAAACGGGATGACCAACGGGCACAGCGACGCATTCTCCCCGCAATCATACCACCACCCGTACGCTGCAGCAACCTCCTCGAGTGACCCTACCCCGCCGCCGCCACCGCCACTCCTGCCGCGACCTCCCGTCGAATACATCCAGGAAACGCAGGAAGAGGACATGCGTAGGCGGTATTACGGAGACGTGGGCGCCGGCATTGGATTAGAGGCCCCCTCAGCCTTTTCCAATCCACGCCTTGATATGCGACCGTTCACACCGTTCGACGCTGGGTTTGGGTATGAGGGGCGGAACTCTGCGACCAGTCCTGCCCGGCCGCGACCGCCACCCCCAGCGTCGAACTGAACATTCCTTTTTGGTTTTATAAACTCTTGCCTTGGTTTACTCCCCCTCCTTTTTCTCCTGACCACTTGTTGTCCTTTATTTTCTTCCTGATGGTGTTTTTTTATGATTTTTTTTTCCTTATCTCGTACTGACCCACAACACCGTTCCCTCGTTCACGTTCTCTTTATATCTATGCATTGGATATCCCTACTAAATTTGCCTGTCACTCTTTGGATTTACCTAATACATCTCATCCCGCCACATAAGTATGCGAACAAAAATGATATATTTATTGGACTCCGTCTGCCGCTGCTTCCCTGATCTCGCAGACCCACCGAGCGGGGTGTGTAGGTGGCCCAAGGTCTGGCTGGTGCTAATACGTAGATGTAACAAGTACTTGGTACACCCCATCGAATTTAGTTCCCTCTTTGGGCGATGCTGACCCGCACAGGCGCCCGTGGGTCACCTATATAAGCTAGTTGTATACAGTACTAGGACAAGAGGCTTTACACTAACAACAAGAATCAAAACACCTGGCAAGGAAAGCGATAACTAGCAGTACCAATCACAGGGGCGATCAGCTCAGTCAAGTAACGTACATGCACACAGCGTGCCATCTACCAGCACCCCCATCCTCAATGGTCCTTGATTCCTCGATAGCCCAACGTCTCGATCTACCTCTTTCTCTTACTTTTGTTGCCCGTTATTGAAGACCCTGATGACGTCGCTGTCGCTGTCGTAGCTTGCTGCTGCTCCACATGTGGATAGGCATCCCCAGCGTCTACAATCACGTCTGATTTGCGTTTCCGGCCGCGTGTCGCTGTCGTCGTCGTTGCCGTCGTTGCCGCCGCCGGAGCGCTGGAATATCTGCCGCTCGCAGAGTCGGGGGGCATATTGAGCATTTGGGATGCGTGAAGCTGTTGGACCTGGGCTTGGGTTGCACCGTACGTCGGCATCGTCCCCACCCCAACCCCCGTCCCCCCACCGCCACCCCCCTCCTTCCCGTCCTGCGAGGCAACCTCATCCAAGAAAGCGTGCAACTGCTCCGAGGATGCATTCCCCATCTTGGACGACGTCTCCAGTCTTTCCGCAAGCCTGTCAAAGTCACCGTCGTCCTCGTTCGCACGGGGCATGTCCATGAGGAAGGAGTCGAAATCAAAGTCTTGGTGGCTGTTGATCGGTGGAGGGAACATGTCGACGTCTCCAGCTGCGCCGACAGGAACCCCAACGCCAGCCCCGACGGCACCAATACCACTAACACCATCCACAGGAGGTAAAGCCGATTCAAGCGTCGTATTATCGAACCCAAGACTTTGGATGAGCGACTGGATGTTATTCTGTAGCTCGTCCACGTCATTGTTGATCTCGGTAGCCGTCCTGTAGGTTTTTTGCAGTCTTTCGTCGTGCTGTTCAAACGGCACGAGTTGTTCTGCTTCTGAGGGAACTCCGAGGAGCGAGAGAGCGAATGGCGAGGGAGGATTGGCTGCCGTATAATCGTATAGCGGTGTGGGTGGGTGTATGGGTGTCGAGTCGTTGGAATGTATATTCATCCCCGCGTATTGCTGAGAGGGGTCATACGGCGAGGGCGCAAGGAGGTGATGCTGGTGTTGAGTTTGTGCTGCCTGTGGGAATACGTCGGATGGGATAGACTGAGATGCGAGCGCTGTGAGAAGTTTTTGCATTTGAGACGGCGAGCTGAGGACAGAGGATAATGCAGCTTGGACCATACTGTCGTTGTTGATCTGTGAGGGAGTGGGAGTGGTGGATGTGAGTGAGGTCGAGGTCGAGTTTGCGTTCTGTTGTGGTGGGGCAGGACGAGTATCGGTGGGGGTTGGCACTGGGTCTGTGGCAGTCGATTCAACAGACGCGAATCTCGCCTCTGACGGCGCTGTCGATGGTGTGTCCATAGATCCGAAAAAATCTGATAAAAAAGTTTGGGATCAGCAAGCACAAAGGGAGTATGATGATATTTACCAAACGTACTCGTCGATCGTGCACTTTCCATACTCGACCTAGGCTCATCTTCCGCCACCTCGTTAGTCTCCGCCCCCTTGTTCCCACCCCGGCTATCTGCTATCATGAGTCTCTGCGGCTTCCTAGGTACCACAGCATGTGACGCCCCGTGACCATCCTCATCCTTTCTCATCTGGTTGTCGCCGTGCCCAAAGACACCCGCCAAGAATTTGAGGATACGGTTGATCGTGTCCTGGTGTTTCTTGTGCCTCTCCCTTGCAGCCATCGCTTCCTGCCAAAGGTGCTCATTTGAGCTTTTGAGCTCATTCAAGTCCGCAGAGATGGCCGCTTGGTGCCTCTTAATAGCCTGAATACCATTCACGATCGAATTGATGTCAAGTAGTTGGTTAGGAGACAACGTTCCGACGGCAGAGTTAGTCGTAGCATCCCTACTGGCAGCAGCTGGAGCATGCGAGTCGTCCCCAACAGCCGGGGACTGCTTCTTTCTCTGGATGAGACAGAGCAAGTCCGGTTGGCCGCGCAAGAAATGTGGGTGTTCAAAGTTCCAGAACTCGGTTTCAGAATCGGATCGGAGGGCGCCTTGCTGGAGATGTGGAATCTTGTGGAATCCGTACATGTTGAGTTGGCGGACGAAGGAGCTGAAGTTCTTGTGCTTGAACCAACGACCGAGTACTTCGCTTGCGAAACGTTCTTGGTCGAGGACTAGGTATGGATGGCGGACGTGAGCAGATGCGTGTCAAGCGCCTAGCGCGTCTCTGCCCATGGTGCAGGACGTGAAACTGAAAGAAGTGCTCACCAAAGAACGAGTCACCAGTATCTGACCATCTTATAAGATCTTGATCAGCCGGGTCATTGACCATCCTGTCGACATTTGAAAGAGTGCGTCAACGAGGTAATCTTGAGATTAGATGAGGGTTGAATACTTACTCGTATAGTTTCTGTAGGAATGCGGGGACCAGCTGTCTGGCCGGTTTGTTCAAATGGGAAGAGCTCCCTCTGGGCGCTACCGTTAGCGACATTTGTTGTTCTGTGGTGGTCGCCATTGTCGTCGCCGTCGTTGCGGACGTTCAAGGTTTTCCAGTGGCCACAGCAATACTACGTACTACGTTTAGGGTCATCCCAAATATACAAAAATACTAAACGTGTACATTAACCCTAACCTAATAGTCCAGTACGTCATCACACGCAGCATAATACCCAATGATTCTGAACCCCGAGGGAATTGGTACTATATGATAGCGGGTCTATACAGAAAAAATATGGTGTACAGTATGTTTCAAACAACATGAAGACGCGCAGTCCACAGCAGAGATCCAAAAAGCGACTCGACAAGCCCGTTCAACGTCTGTCGTAACCACCCGCGTCATTTACCCATCTTCAATCAAGCCCGAGCGTTTCCATCCTCGTCTTGATCTCGTCCCTGAGCATCACAACCCGACTCTCCAACCTCGCCGACAAATCCACGTCCTTCGTACAAAGTGCGTGCGCCTGCGAAAGCGCCTCCTTCACAACCTTGAACACATGCTCCCAAAGATCGAACAGCGCTACTTGGGCTTTCTCTTCCTCCTCCTCGGTCTCTGCCTCATCGTACTTGGCTTCCCCTTCTATAGCCTTCTTCTCACCGTCTTTCATCTCCAAGACCGTCAACTCGAAATAGGTGATGCCCCCCACCCAGCTGCTGACCTCGACGTTCGGGAAGTGCTTCAGGGCGTCGTGGAGCAGGGCTCGGGAAGTGACGTAGTCACCAATAGTACGATGGATGATACCGAGGATGAGAGAACGGACGGCAAGTTCGTCGGGCGTATCAAGGTCGAGCATGGCACCAGTTGGTGGGGCGGGTTGAGCCGGCATGTACTCCCCCTCGATGCCAAGGGGAGGCGTGAGTTCACTCAGTGCTTTGATGTGCACCAGCGCGGTTTCTTTGTCGATGTGAGCGTGCGTGTTCCAGACTGTCGGACGTGCGATTAGTATGATGCCAGAACAGCGTTAGGATGGGTGGTTTGACTGACAGATGGCAAATTCTGAAAAATATCGATCGTCAACACATCACACGGGGGTACAAAGGAATAGGCGACGAACCTTCTGCAGGGCTGATTTTCATTGCTTCGACATAGCGTTTGGGATCTCCACCACGACGGAGCTGTTTCTTCTTGTAGAAGTCCACTACAAAGCACCCGCTGAGTCAGCAATGGCATCCGGGTCAAAAAAAACGTACATTTCTTCTTAATGAAAGACTCGGTAGAAACGCTCCTTCTACGCTTGTTGAGTGCGTCGGGAATCTTGTTAAACAGTTTCTGCGCTTCATCCAACTTGCCAGCAGAGACGTAACACCCTGACCAAGGAAAAAAAAACTTGTTTGTTTTGGGTTAGGGTTTTCACCAACCTGTGAAACTGACCTGCAGCGATGTAGCGGTATGTAGCGTGACTCCTGGCATGCACAGCGCCATGAACGAATGCACGACAACAAGAACGCAGATTCAAACGCACCAGCTATTCATGTTTGTCAACTCCAAGAACGTAGTCGCACATTCTTCATAGCGCCTGAAGCCAAGTAACGTCCAAGCCAACTCAAAAGCGAGCTACAGTGCGAAACAAGCATTCGGATCATCTCTACAAAAAGAGAATGCAAAGATAAAGCATCATACCAATGCATCCGCCTGCGGGAACCAATCCTCCCTACCAGGCGCCAGACCTTCCTTCAGCGTCTCGATCGCGCCCTCGGGGTCCTTTGTTATGCGCTGTATTTTTGCCTAAATTCGAGGTCAGTTCTGAGATTAACATTGCATGATGGCAAAGGTGGCTAACCTTGTTCAAGGCCCATAAAGTACCTTTCGGATATCGGTCTGAAACCCTGCAGACGGGTGGAAGAAACCGAGTCTAACCGCCATCGACTCAAGCGACAAGCAAAAACCGTACCTGTTCATGATACTCTTGTACTGCTTCAAGATATGCTCCTCGTCCGCTTGGTACCCCGACACGAGTAATATGACGCCATAATAGGTCATTAGGACCAGTCTTCAAACCCATCAATTAGATTTAGGAGGTAACCCACTGCACGAGGACAAGAACACTGAAAAAGCACGCACCCTGAGAACACGCTGTGTACGTCCGATCTTGCGGCAGATACCGCGAGTGCTTGAAGGGCTAGTTGGCGGTCCTGGTTGTAACCCAAAATGCCCACCACGCTCCTGCAATGAGGCAGTTAACACGATGTGGAGAAAAATAGGGGATAGTTGGAAACCTTACCGGACTTTGGAAGGGAGAAGCGAAAGAACGAGGTTGAACAACCCATAGCCTTGAAGGCACGTTGAGAGGAACAACCGTGAATACACCCTGACCCTACTCACCAAATGCGGCACCTGACAAGATAAGTTCTTCGAGAGGGCCATCTGGGGGGTTGGCGACGGTACCCAACAAGGGAGCAGCAGGTGTAGAAGACGTAAATCCCCATCGAGCGAAGAATCCCTGGGATTGGGGTGGGGCAGAGCCGGTCATGGATTGTGCAGCAGAGGATCGTACGCTGCGGGTCGGGGAAGGAATTGGTGTGTGTCCTGGTGTAGGATAGTCGTCCAGTCCGTTGGGGTACAGAGTCTTGAACATCCTAAGGGATGGTCGGTATTAGCGGAAGGGTCAGAAGCTACTCAACCGAGCTTACTTTGTGAACTTGGAATGAGCGCTAGCGCAGAATCGTCAGATCATGTTCAAATAACGGAGATCCAACAGAAGAGGCTTGCCTATTAAGCTGATATCTGGAGAACGTTCAGCACCAATGCGGGCTCACGGAAAGAACGGACAACTAACAAAAACTGCAAGTATCCTGTGTATGACTCGCTGCAGATGAGAAAACGTGTTTCATCAGCGGCTAAGTGCCAGCAATACAGGCGCCACATGCCTCAGTGCATGAGTGAGCCCCAGCAGAACTACAGCATCAGTATGAATGACCTCCCATTCCATGCCCGCTGGGAAACGGTGAGGGGATTTGGACGCTTTGGCTACTTTAATTTGTTTCTTAGCCACTTGCTCTGCAAGTGCGAGACAGTCACTGGCATCTTCCATGAGGTCAATCTAGGCGGGAAAGAATCACGAATCCGAGTTGGATTTCAACTGACGCCACACAGTGGCGAGATGGTACCAACCTCCATGCCAAGTGCAGCCTTGAGAAAGGCGCATACGCCGAGACCTATGAGGTGGAAAGGAGACTCCTCCTGTCCCTCGGCACCGAATACGTCGATAGCGCCATCCATGTCGTTGGCAAAGAGGCGGTCGAAGCCTTGAAAGGCTAGACGTAGAGTCTCGACCGTATCAATCTCGGTCGACATAATTATTTCTCTAGAGTAGTTGGTGATGGTAGTGGTGGTAGTGGTGGTGTTGCAGGGTTGAGATAAAGCCTTGGCACCTCAAGGCAACCAGAGTCACAATTAATGGTACTGTCAAGTACCTACTGCTTCCGTGCCTTCCTGTGGCTTCCAGTGCCCCGATAGGCTTACACGTTGTGGCCACGGCGCCATCATGATCGTCTTGCACGACGAGTCCCTCAAATCTGTACAAGAAGAGTGCATCGATGTATAGCTGAGCACGACGTCTAAAAGTATGGAATAGCTCGTGGTTCAAACGTTCAACTTGAATGTCTACTAGTCAGGGGTAATACCATAAAAGGAATCTCCGCACGCATCCGAAGAGATGGGTAGCGTCGACAGTGCAACCAACGCAAGTAGTACCGTGACTGACTCCAGGCTCAGCTTAAGTGAGTACGACGACTCCAATACCCTGCTGCAAACCGAATACACACATATGTGTCCCACAGAAATCACTCACCATCGGTCTAATGACAGTACGACAGATCACCACAGCTTCCCTCAAGCAGCTCAAGAACACAGTAATCGGTAACCCATCCGCCAAGCTAGCCCTCGCTCGGGACACAGCGTTCATTCACTCGTGCGTTCCCATCTACCACAATTCAGTGTCTAGATGTCATGCTCAACTTTATTGCAGTCTGGTAAACTGTCTCAACCACCCTCCCACATCTGGTGAACCTCAAGGCTCGCAAGACGACATCCGGATCGAAGCTGCACATGTCATTTCCTCGATCTCGTACGGTAGGTACCCTCATTTGTTCTGCAGTAACTTGTCGCTCAGTCCTATCGACTGTATCCCCAGGCTCCGAGGCCGCACTCGCAAGCTTGCTCAGGGCCAATGCCTTCCAGGCAATCATCCGCGCCTTGGCTAACCCCAAGACTCTCACTGCAACATCGCTTAAATCCGCACTTGCCCGCGCAGTGCGTGTACTTGCCAGCTCAGTCGTCGAAGTAGCTGGTCCTACACATGGTCCACTGCGCACTTATTCCCATGAATTCCGGGCGGTGGCTAGGGTCACGCTTAATTATCTTTTCGAGGTGTGTCTGATTTTAGCTCATGAGTGCTGAAAGTTTTCTGATTCTTTCGTGGCTAGTTTGACTGCTTAGACGTCTATCTACCTCTCCTAGCCGATTCTTCAACGCAGACGGCTATTGCCATTGCCCAGCTCATTGGAGCTACGGTTCGCACGGACAGCCACCGGAGTGCCATCATCCAATGGCTCCCGCATTTAGAACGTCAGAGAGAAGTAAAAGGGAGGCGTGGTTGGGAGAGACCAGACGTGGTACACGTCAACGCCCATGGCAGATATGGTGCATGGGTTATCCGGACGTTGATTACGATGATTCAGAAGAAGGATCTCAAGGTAGGTAAACTAGTCAGTTTCTTATGGGTTGCTCCAGTGGTCTCATAAGAAGGGTAGGCACAGGAAGCTGCGCTGGGAGCCCTTTCAGCGCTCGTTTATGATAACCCGCCTGTCGCTATCGCCCTGGCGAAGTTTCCTGCGGAAGGCAGTGAGTAGATTTGTTCTATGACAGATGCATTGGTAACCGTCACGAACAGCTACACCCGCTCTCGCTGTGGCGTTATTACTGGCAAAGAGTCGCGTCACGGACGTCCAACTCGCAGCATCGCTTTGGTGAGTCCTTTGGATCGATGCCCACAGTTGCCCACTGAGCTCTGGGACTAAGCGTCACAAATATCATCCGCGCCCAGGCGAACAACCATCCAGGTACCGTAGACCGCGCGTCCGCACTCACCGTCATCCAAGTCCTCAACCGCATCCTGATTGCGCCCGCCGAGTCTCCTCAAAACCGGATCAGAGCCTGTTACACCCTCTGTTCGTGCTGTTTTGTTTTCACCACCGATGACATGTACTCAACGTCACCTTTCATTTGAAAGCTTCGCTTGTCAGAGATGAAAAGGATCTTTGTTTAGAGGTCTACGATCGCGGGGTCCTGACGAATTTGGCATTTCTCGTCAAATCCATCACTCCACTCGAAAAGCCTTCAGACTGGGATATCGATGAGCCCGAGAGCAGAGTCGCACTTCGAGAGGTTCGGTCGTCCGATTGCTAACTCCCGCTTCTCAACCGTCTGATATCAATATTTAAAGGCAGCGCTGATGACGATTGCCTCCATCTCGCTCTTTGACAAAGTCATAAAACGAGATGTGGCTGATAACCTGGAGCTCATACCTCTCATCCGGGGATCTCTTACGCATAAAAACGTAGGCGTCCGTGTCGCGGCTTGTCAGTGCCTCCGGGCACTTAGCCGTGATGCTGCGTTGATACGGACGAACCTCACCGATAGCGGAGCAGGGTTGGCTTTGTACAGGGTGTTCAAAGCGGAGGATGAAGATCTAAGGGTGACTTCTGCGGCTTTGGCTACGGTATGCAACCTCGTAAACGACTTTTCACCACTGAGACAAGTGAGTGCTACATTCTGTCATCATGCAAAGCTACTTGATGAGGACTTGACGACAGGTCATGCTCTCGGATGGCTTACTTCCGCGACTGATGCGGCTCATCACAATAGATGATCAAGACATCCGGGTGAGCGTCTTATGGGCACTGAAGAACCTCCTAAGCAAAAGCACCGTGACAACGAAAAGTATGGTGATGGACTATCTGGGATGGATTTACCTCGCAGAGTTCGTGTCCTGGTTCCTCGCATCACCATTCCCGCCCGCTCATCCCTTTCTACCCTTTTCTTTCTCGAAATGCAGACTCGTGAATGATCCAGATGCTCAGATCCAAGAACAGGCATTTGCGATCCTTCGGAACCTCGCTGAGAACGAGGAAGGGCTCAATCTGACTGTCAGTTCGATGGGAGACGAGGTGTTGGCGAGTTGTATCTCGACAGGGCTTGACAATTCCAACGAGTTGGTGACACGTGAGGTACGTCTTCCAAGAGAGAAAAAACTTTGCAAATACGCAAAAACTCATCTACCGTCTCCTTCGAACAGGCCGCCGAACTCCTCGGGAACCTCTCCAACGGCACGCGTGCGCAACAAGACCTCATTTTTTCCCATCCCCCCATCCTGGACCTAATGCATTGCTGCATGTCAGACGCCAAATCGGGGGTTCGTACCCCGCTCGTACACTGCGTCTTCAATCTCCTACGAAGCAATCCAAGGAGGAGATACGAACTAACTGACGCGGGGTTCGTGTCGACTTTGAGGCATCTATGTGATTGGACGGGGGGGTCGTCGGGGATGGGCGTGAGTGTCAGTCCTGGGGGTGGGATGGGTATAGGGGGTATAGGGCCGATGAGACATCAGATTAATTCAGAGGACGATAAGGAGGCTGCGGGTCTTGGGAGGAGGGTTTTGGATCTGATGGATACGTCTGTGGTTGGGGATATGGATATGTTGTGAATTGGGTTTGGGTTGGGGTTGGGGTCGGCCATTGCTAGGCCTGGGGTTGGTAGGAGCGATGCATCATGCAAATGGTGCTTTTGGATCCCGGTAAATTTGTAGGCTACGTGCTTGATAAATGATTCATGCACATGTCGGACTTTGACATGACTTGGATAGGTTATCATATATACAGGTGCCGCGTGATTTCAAGATGGGCCTCATGCCGTAAGCATTGTGCAACGGAATCCCCTGCCATAAATAAACTTTCCAGGCGTTGCGTAAAGAGGAGCAGAAACATATATTCATCATGATCTACGAGGCCAGCCGGGCATTTAATCCCGACATGACACGAGGAGAAGGTTGTCAGCGTGGGTGTGATAGCTCGGAATGTGAGAGCACGCACTTCCTGAAAGCGGGATACAGCGGAGTCTTTCTCAACATAGGTGTAGCAGGTAAGAATTTGAGGTCACACCTGAAATGGGGATGTGGCCACTCCTTGTTCAGCATGGGTCTGGAAGTGAAGAATGCGAGGTCACGCATGAGCTGAGGGCAGGATGTGGGCATGTCGTGGTAAGTATGGGTCAGGGACCGAAGAATCTGAGATGACGCACGAACTGAGAGTGGAAAACGGCCACGTCGGGGTCAGCATGGGTGGGGGAGATGAGAATGCGTGATCACGCACTTCCTGAGAGCGGGAAATGGCCACGTCGTGGTAAGCATGGGCCTGGGAGTGAAGAATCCGAGATCACGCACTTGCTGAAAGTGGGGGACGGCCATGTCGTGGTCAGCATGGGTGTGGTGGATGAGAATCCGAGATCACGCACGAACTGAGAGCGGGAAACGGCCAAGTCGGCGTCAGCATGGGTGGGGCAGACGAGAATGCAAGATCACGCACTGGCTGAGAGCGGATGAGGCCACGTCGTGATCAGCATGGGTCTATGAGTGAACAATCCGAG
>MU120996.1:0-33406 GCA_014904835.1 Paxillus ammoniavirescens | reverse complement strand
TTTGGCATCCACATGGCCACCATGGAGGTATAACGTCCAATGCCCAACGTAGTTCCCAAGAAAGGGACGATGTTTGGGTGATCAAGCCTCCTCCAAATTCCAAGCTCACGACGGAACGACTATGCAATGCGTGAGGTGAGTCTTGACTGTAGTCCAAATTGAAACCAGTACATCTGGCAGTCTTTCACTTGATGATTCCTCGCCTCCACTCGACATCAAGTTGAATCGCAGAGCCTTCACTGCAACCTGCAGTGACGGGAAAGAAGCTAACAAACTCCTGACAACATGCATAACATTTCTTTACCTCGATGGTGCCCGAAGTGCTGTCGTACAAGCACTTGTAAATGTCCCCGTAGGCTCCACCAGCGCATGCATGCTCTGTCAGTTTTCGAATTTTCCCTGTAAGATCGATATGATCAGGTTTCTCTATGCAAATCGATGATGATTGATGATCCCTTCAAAAGCTTGAAGTATCAGTCGCAGGCTCGATAAGCTAACAGGGACTTATACGAACATGTAGTGCTATGATAGAACAGTCGCCGTTTGGCAGCAGGAGGGGGTTGGAGGCCGTGTGTACTATGTACTACGAACTAGCTTATATGTAGCCTGCAAATTATGATAATCTACTGACTGGGTCTAAAACCCACGTTGCCCCACTCTAAACCCCTGCCATGCTGATGCTGTGAGTGCAGCGCCTTGTCGGTTCTTCTGGAAACTCGCAAGACATTCTGATTTACCCTTTCTTCGGGACAACCGTTGTCGGTGAAAGAATTCTACGTGTCTTTGTGGCAATCGAATATTCCAACGCAGGGTTCACATGCATGCTGTTCTACAGCACGTCTCCTATCTTTGATTCTGTTGGTCGTACACGAATACGACCGTGCTGATCTGGGACAATGAGAACAAAACCTCGTAAGAGAAATACTGATTCCCTGGGCCCGCAAGGTTATCATTTCTACAGGATCACTCCCTTGTTCACTCAATGTTTTGGATGCACTTTGACGTCTAAATCACAACAATGACGGTCGATTCCAGGACAAATACAGTACTCTCTAGTAAGGCTACAGTGGGCACCCCTGCAGAGGTATTGTGGGAGGAGTGGCAGCCGGGCTCTGATCCCTGATAGTAAGACCGACGGAGATCCAAGCGTTGACTGGGTAAGAGGGATCAAAACATATGAGATATCATGTCTCGCTCAACGCAGATTCAAGTGAGCAACCGCTTTTGTGAATGCCCAGCAGTCTGAAAACCAGACAAGCTACTACAGCCCTAGTCCTGGTCGTAGTCAGAGTTTCTACTCATACACGACATTGTAGGTGCATAAAGTTTTCAGGATCTGGTGTCTTACCTAGCAGTCGTCCTTAGGCATTTGGCACAGCTACTTGGATTGTCACAAGATTTGACTGCTGTCAATCAGTCAGCTATGCCATCTCCACACCTGCAGAATAGACTGGCCGATGTATCAGCAGCTTCACTCTGGACAGGTACGTGGTTGCTCATCGTCGTGAGTGAGAATTCCTTGATGGACAAACCCCAGCGTTACATCTCCTCCCTGACGATTCGGGTCAGAGTCATTCCCTGAACACGGAAACGGCGGGTTCTGCGACTGTGGAAATCATCGTGGCTCAATCACGCCTAAACGTGAGCACTGAGCGTCTTTCTGCATTTTCAGTTAAAGCCGGACGTTGACATCCCCCGTCCTACAGATCGACTTTATACCGGTGAGCACGTTTTCCGGGCACCGTGTCCGTTCATTCGGAGGGTCTTACCACGGTTGTGTGTATACAGCTGATATTCGGCCTCTGTGCGTCGACTTTGTTGGTAGTACTGTTGGTTCCGCTTACTTTCTACCCCACGGAAACTGATGCGAGCCATGATCCCGCGGTGGATAGTCTGGGAGTTCTTGATTTGCTTTGGCTTGCTAATCAGAGACCGGATCTCAAGGCGCCCGTGGCTGGAGTGAAAGAACCTTTAGCCGATAGCCTGGGAGCGACGGGTATGACTAAAGTCCGGATCGCAAGTGCGCGATGGAGTTGATTTGCGGGAACAAGATAAGGTGGTGAGGTCGGTTGACTCCTCTGCGTGCTGTAAATTAGGGTGCTCAAATGGCGGTCAACATTATCCAAGAGTACTTAACTTGTTAAGGTATGACATCGATGAGAATAGAGTTTGTGCCTCACATGTTCGTCTGAGTCCGAAAAATTGCGGCAGTTTCCGTTGCAGTCACTGGGTTGAGGAAGAGGGTTAAGAAAATTTGTTTAGATCAGACTTCCAGTACCGTCAAGGTATCACTCATCGAAACAACAAACCCCTCGTCCAAGCACCAGTCGACTTACAAACGTCGACTCTTGGATAGCAAAACTAGAGCCCAATCTGTCAGCGTGCGTCGCGTGCTTGTCCTTGTAATCCCATGGGGCAGTGTTAATCTTGTATCATCTGTGCAGAGAAGACCAGCTTCAAGATGTCGCTGAAGGCGAGATCGAGTCCAATTGGGACCAGGTAGTAGATAAGTACGTTCAGGATCATTTCCGATCTCGTCTTTCCACGTCTTAATGACATCTTGTCTAGCTTCGACAACATGGATTTGAAGCCTGAGCTTCTCCGTGGTATCTACGCTTACGGGTAAAGTCTCTTTTTTCCCGATATAGAAAATCAAGTCTCATCTAGAACCTTTCTAGTTTCGAGCGGCCGTCCGCTATTCAGCAAAGAGCTATCGTGCCTGTGGTAAAGGGACACGATGTCATCGCACAAGCGCAGTCCGGTACCGGGAAAACTGCCACCTTCTCTATTTCTATCCTCCAACAACTCGATCAATCCATCAAATCATGCCAAGCCCTTATTCTTGCTCCCACCCGTGAGCTGGCTCAGCAAATCCAGAAAGTCGTCATCGCTCTTGGCGATTACATGAGCATTGAGTGCCATGCCTGTGTTGGCGGCACTAACGTGCGGGAAGACATGGCCAAGTTGCAGGAGGGTGTCCAGGTCGTCGTCGGCACTCCAGGACGTGTGTACGACATGATCAACCGGAGAGCTCTCCGCACGGACCACCTTAAGATCTTCTGTCTCGATGAGGCTGATGAAATGTTGTCCCGTGGATTCAAGGATCAGATCTACGAACTCTTCCAGCTTTTGCCCCAAGAGACACAGGTCGTTCTCCTCTCGGCTACCATGCCCGCGGATGTCTTGGAGGTGACGAAGAAGTTCATGCGTGATCCCGTTCGCATCCTTGTGAAAAGGGACGAGTTGACGCTTGAAGGTATCAAACAATTCTACATTGCCGTGGAGAAGGAAGAGTGGAAACTGGACACTCTTTGCGATCTTTACGAGACCGTCACGATTACCCAGGCTGTCATTTTCTGCAACACAAGGCGCAAGGTCGATTGGCTGACTGAAAAGATGCATTCACGCGAGTTCACAGTCTCTGCCATGGTGGGTGAAAAAAAGGTGGTGCCACATCTCCGTCTGATTTTTCCATGTGCAGCATGGCGATATGGAGCAAAAGCAGCGCGAGGTGTTGATGAAGGAGTTCAGATCTGGGTCGTCTCGTGTCCTGATCACCACTGATCTCTTGGCTCGCGGCATTGACGTCCAGCAAGTCTCTCTTGTGATTAACTATGATCTCCCGACCAACCGGGAGAATTACATCCACCGCATTGGTCGCGGCGGACGGTTTGGACGTAAGGGTGTTGCCATCAACTTTGTCACAACCGAGGACGTCAGGATGCTGAGAGATATTGAACGTGAGTTGGGCCTGTCTAGCTTGTGGGCCTTGTACTGATATGCGCAATTATGACAGAATTCTACAACACACAGATTGATGAGATGCCTCTGAACGTCGCGTAAGCATTTCCTCACAAGAGTCACGCGGTTCGATCAATCAACTAACAATGTTCCCTCAGTGATCTCATTTAGACACGTCTGCGACCATGCCTCACCACGCGTTCCGAGCTGCCATGTCTTCCTGTTTGATGGTTTGAAATTTTCTTGACCATGTGGTGCAATAAAAAGTCCTAGTCGTGTTTTCGTCGAGCTAGTACATGTCCTATGTGTTTGATTCCTAGTCCCTCGTCATGTCATTGTCCGTAGGAATTGCATCACTGCCATTTTCATGAAGCGGAGATGGAGGAGTTGAGCTCGAAGATATGAAATGATCGCGCTGACAGGATGTATGACCCTGTAACTGTTGAACGTTGACGCCGTGTCCCTGTCCTTGGCCCTTGTTGAGGCTGGGAAGGGCAGGAACCGTCTGAAGCTTGTCAAGAGCGGTGTCACTAGCAAGTGATTCAGAGCATAGCCCATTGATGCCCCGCGTGCCTTTGTCATGGCCGAAAGCCAGGATGACCTCGAATTGAGGTCCAATGCAAGGATGCTAATAAATGATGGACGACACCTGTGGCAACTCTACAGGGTACGCGGTGGGTCCGACTTGCTACTCTGGTGTCAAGGCTGTACTCGATAACGTGTAGTTACAGCCACAACTCACCACAACACTTTACCGTATATTTAGTTCCCTCCCTGCACGGCTACTGGCGGGTACTTCGTCCTTCCGTTGATTAACATAGCTCAGCGAGGGCATCCGAGCTCGAGGCCATCACACTAGCAGCGCCTCCCGACGTCCGGCTTTCTCGCAATCCAATAGCCAAAGAGTTGGCCCAGCCTCACCTCGACCTCGCAGCGGTGGATTTTCCCTCGTAATTTTTTGCTCATAAAGAGACCCATGTCTCTTAATCTCGGCAGCCTACTTGAATAGTAAGGGCGTCCCCGCGCATTATATTCTCGCGCCAATTCCTTCTTCTTACCAAACCGCAACCACCGTGACATTTGCGGTCCTGACTTTTACTTCTTGTTTACTTGTCGACTATCATCCGTTGCACCTGGGTTTGTCAAAAGTCGTCATGGTGAGTCGTGTTTTAAGCGGTGGCATCCTTCATTATTTCCTTGGACTCTGTTCGCTGCGTTCCTTGCCACATCAAAGTGACATGCTCATATATAACTCCAGCAGCGAAACATACTAAACCTATCCACCCACACCACCAGTCACACCTCACCCATGTCCAGCTGGCCTTCATCACCCGTCTCACAGACGCCCTATTCATTACGTCCACCAGGAGCGTCCGAAATAATGCCCAGACTATACGTCTCCGACCTCACCTTTGCCGAGAACCCCAACGCCCTCGCCGGACTTGGCATCACACACATCCTCTCCGCCATGCGCGGCTTCGTCGCTATCCCCACCAACCTACACCTACACCGTGCGCAGTATCCCTTGGAGGATCTTCCATTTTCCGAGCTCGCTGCGCATCTGCCTGGAACCACTGCCTTCCTGCGTAATGCTATGAACGAGCCAAACGCGCGAGTGCTCGTCCACTGCATGGAAGGTGTCAGCCGCAGTACCTCTGTCGTCTGCGCATACCTCATTGCGGAGTTTAATTGGACCCCAGCACAGGCTATCCAACATGTCAAGTCGAGAAGAAGATCCGCAGAGCCTAATTTCGGTTTTGTACAGCAACTACAGGAGTATGCAGACTCGTTGCGGCCGCCACCATCATGATGCGTGTAAGAGGGCAGGACATTGCACTTTTTGATCATCCCATGTGATATTGGACAGACGGCACCCATATACCTAAGCCGTAATAGAACGTATGATGGTCTCTTGAGTTGCATCAAGGCGACCACTACAAAAGTTTACTACTACTCATGTCCTGTATTCTCTTTATACCCCAGCGCAGCAAGTCTCCTTCTGTGAGATACGATCATCGTGCGCATTACCCCCGACAATACAGAGCAATAGTTATATACCCTAATTCACAACCCACAGTACACTATATATATACCATACAGAAACCACATGTACGATGATATGCATAATATTCTCCATATTTAACTCTTCACGAACAGCATGTTGTTCTAGTGGACCCTTTATCTAGTATCACATTCCCATTCAAAGGCTTCGACTGCTTCACTCCCGGTGACTGCATAATGTAGGGTAGGGGTGAGCGGTAATTGTGCTAGGGGCAAAATAGAAACACGCACCCGGTCATCATCAAAAGCACCACGTTTGATCTTGTTAAGAATATCCCTCGAGGCTACCTCGAACGCCGAGTCCACGTTCCGTCCTGATTTGGCGCTAGCCTCTACAAACAATAACCCCTCCCTTTCAGCCCACCGCTCAGCTTCCTCCGTTGGTACCTCTCGACGTTTATGGCTCAAAGTGCCTTCAGTCCCCTCCTCACATAAATCAACCTTATTCCCGACTAGTATACACGTCAGATGGGGGTCAGCGTGTTCCCGTACGTCCGCAAGCCATGACTGCGCATTGGTAAAACCTGTGTCCGGGAGAAGCTTCGTCAGTCCAGGATGGGAAGAAACGCCGTGGATAGAACGGGTATACGGTACGGCGTGGAGGATAGACGCACTTGTGCGAGAGGTCACGTCATAGACCAACAAGCAGCCCGCGGCACCACGGTAGTACGAGCGGGTGATCGATCTAAACGATTCGGTCCCTGCGGTATCCCAGCCTATGATGGCATGATGTGACGGGGGTGTGGTCATTCAGTGTCGTGATGAAAGAGAGGGGGGAAACAATGAAATGGCGGAATGGACGGACATTGGAGTTTAACGACTTTGCCTTCCTCGGGTATTTCGATTAGCTTGGAGCCAAATTCTACTCCTAGCTGGGGACGCAAGGGGCGATGTCAGTCAGGTCAGGTCGGATGCGGGGAGGGGTATGCGGCTCCCGCCGATCTCCACGCACAGTGGGGTCCGGGTTAGATAGGAAGCGTTGGTCGGTAAGGCGGACGAGCAGAGATGATTTCCCCACCGCAGCATCACCTAGGAAACGCGCGGAAATCGAGATGGTAAGAGTCAAGGGTGGCGGGTTGAGTAGCCCGTCGACTGACCTGTAATTATGAACTTGAGCACGTAGTGCCAGGTTACCGCCATTACGACCAATAAGTATGCAATATATATACACCAAATGAAAGCGATTTGATGGTAAGACGGTGAGAGAGAACAAACACTATTTGCGTTGCCAGAGAGGTTGCTCACGATATGCGTCACTGGCACGAGCTCCAATAACAGAGTCGACCCCTCAACGGGAGGTCGAGGATCGGATATTTCCGGAAAAGACCAGCTCTTTCCGCCGCAACGTTCAAATCTTTGAGCAAACCACAAACCACCAACTCCATACCCAATCTCTGTCAGAATGAGTAGCGCAACTTGGCGAGGCGTCTTCACGTAGGTTTCGAGCAAAACATTCACCACATTCCTTGAGCATTGACATCTTTGCAGGTACAACAAGTACGCCCAAATCACCGCACGGGCTGTTCGTCAGTCATTAAACGAAACGGAGCGCATTGCCGCTGAGAAGCGGGGGACAACGGCGTTGAGGTATCAGAAGTGGGCATCTGGTGCCGGTGGACAGCAGGTGAGCAGTACCTGTCGATCATTGTTCCCAAATTTCGCTGACGGATGTTTACTATGCGTATTCAGGTGCTCCTGAACCCCGAAGAAGAGAAGGCTCCTGGAAAACCAGCAGTATAGACGGTCGTGGTTACCTCCCAATGAGAAGTCGGTGTAACCGGTGGGTAGTGTCTGTACCCGTTTAGCGTCGCTACCAGCAATCGAATACCATTGTTGAGACGTTAACGTTTTAACACCTGCTGTCAATGTCGAAGTCGACTAACTCATTTTCCTTGTGGTCTAACACGAACGCTGCTTGTCGACTAGCCTCGACCACGAGGCCTAATGCTCGATAGTCGCGCAGTGCCCCACACGGTGTCAGTGGCTGTGAGGCCATAGCTACGTGTCTGTCGTTCTTCTATCACTCTTCCAAGCACGTTGTGGTTCCAGAGTGCCAGTGGATATCGGAGGGGCCTATTGCCGTTCAGCTTCATGGCCTTTGATCTCGTATGTAGTGATGACAAGCACAACAGTTGGACAGGAACTTGCGTCAGTCTCTCAGACTCTTCCCTTGTCTTTGTTTCGCAGGTTGGCACATGCGAAACGACATGAAGGAAAGAGTCTGCATCTCCGTCCTCCCCAACCGCAATCCAAAATGTGGCTACAACCCCTCGAAACCCTATAACGTCACGACTACGCAAGGTTCTGGGAACAAGTTTCACAGACCAAGCCACGACAGAAGCACTCCCGACAGTCAGTACGTCATGACGATGTATCAACCTTCAGTGTCTGCTCAACAGAGTGACCCTCGAGGTCCAGGACTTGCCATCTCAGAGGACGATGACTGGTGCGACTTGGAATCTGAGCTAACAACATCCCAAGAGCGTGCGTACTTACGAGCATCCAGACGTCACCAGCAAAACTATAGAAAGTCTGGACTTCCGCCACAGTCTGGTCCGTCCGCCTAAATCCGCGGCGGAGATTTTGGCGGAGCGATCTTATGCGAAGTTTTCATTTGCCATCATCTTACTCAGATCTCAGACTTTCAACCCATCCAACTAACAAACCCCCTTCAACATTGATGTTGCTTGCAGTGGTCAATTTTTTTTTTGTCAGCAAGCTGCTCTTTCAACGCAGATGAAGTCCAAGATGCATGGTCAATATTGAAGGGTGTCGTATGGAACGGGGATAGTCTTGGTGATGCCTTTGCAAATGCTGGACGAGCATGTAACCTAGTGACTCACCTACGCTACATGTTCATCCAGCAGTCAACCTCCACACAGCTTCTTAAGCTCGTTGGGACCATGTTCGAGTGCGAGGTATGTTAATATGGAGTCTTAAATTTATGTGCACTGGTTCGCGTGGAGGGTTTCACAGCCACTGAATGGTGTCATCGGACATTTTTCAATGCCTTGTCGTCTAGGGATGCACGCCGAATCGCGAGGATGCACGTCATGGTCTCCTTCAGGTCTGGGAGGGGACAGCTTGGGCAGCAAGCTGTTCAATGTTAATTTCTGGTCGTGTTCGGTGTGGAATATTGATCACATATTGACCCGGTTGCTGAGGAAGAGTGGGTGCATCGTCACTGGGAGGTTCAGGTTCGTGAAGCTTGTCAGGGGTGTGTGGGGGTTCACCAGGGGGAGTAGGGGATCATCATGAGGCTAGTTGGGGGGGGGGCACAAAGTCCAAGTTATTGGGGAGAGGCAAAGGGTCGTCACGAGGGCTGTTGACATGACCTACTCGCTGTTTGTCGTGTTAGTTACAAAGTCGAAGGGGACAAAAGCCTCCTTCAGCATGGTTATATTTCACGCACTTTCAACGACCAATGAACCCAACTAGCATACCACTAGCTCGTTTAACAGGCCTGGGTAGTGGTAGAGACAGCCCTGCCCCTAGGTTGCCGTCGGGATTGTTCACTGACCCGCCCTGCTTGAAGGGGATATTGCCAATACTGAAGCTGTCTGGCCGAGAGTATGTGCTCTGTTTCTTTGCTGCAAATGCATACCTCCTTGTCCTTCGTTTGGAAAGGTTGAAGCAGTGTTAGCCATTTGGTTAGTAGTGTGATGTAGAGAGACACAGTTGGATAAAAGTTGTGCTAGTACTTGTGCTAGTATGGCGGGCAAGGTGCTGCCAGTGTGTGTATATGGTGTACGCGGTGCGATGTGGTGTTGGTGTGCAAGTGCGGTAGGTATGTATCTTGTGAAAGGTGATTATTAGTCAAGATACCAGATATCAAGAAAGCCGATCCTACACAGGTATGCAGAAGGAGTCTAGTAAAAGCCAAGGAAATTCGATCCTACATAGGTGTACAAAAGGAGTGCAGCAAGAAGAATGAGCCAGGCGGATAAATATTTAAATCCCCATCAGAGCGTGTGCAGCCACGCATCAAAAGTCATCACAGCGCGCTCCACCAATGCCCCCACTGGCGTCGCGCTATCAACTACACTAGGGAACCCAAACATCCCGGCTCTCGCCCACCCGTCAACCATCACGGTGCCCCACAGGTTCACCCACGCCATCGTCCACACCCAACCCACCAATCCGCCCACCTTCCTACCCGTCCACTGCCAGAAGGCTCTCTCACCAATGACGGCGGGCGCCATCATCCCAAACGAGACTACCATCCTCCATAACTCCATCTGTCCGTTGATCATTATGAGTGTGACGTGGTGAAACACGGCAGAAGTAATGAATGCGCCAAAAATACCTCCCACACGGCCAAAGACGAGCGAGAACGGGTAGCTGCCCAAGATAAAAGACCGCCTGTAAAACTGGTGCCATCTGCGTCCCCAGAAATCGCTCACAGATGTGGCGAACCACGGGCGGTCGAAAGCGGGAGGCCATTGGGCGGGGTCGTGTCTCAGAATGAGGACTGCGGGTATGGTGCAGAGGTCGTATGCCGTTTGGATGGCACAGTATATCGCGAATGCAGCCAAGGTAGAGATGATGCTTGCGCGGAGGTATCTGGCGAAGAATGGCAGGGTCTCGTCGATGATCGTGCCTCCGATGATAGAACAGAATGTGTCGGGCGAAAAAGATTGGACGGCTGTGTGGAGGACACCACACATGAAAGCATGCAGGCCTCCAGAGAGCATTGCATAGGCGACGAATCTTGTGTAGGTGGACGGACGCGTTTCGCGAGGTACGTGCAGGCCTTTGGACCAGTCCCATCCATGTCCTCGGAGGTTGACGGCGAGGTCAACAACATCCATGATGGTGGACGGAGTTGCCCCTGCGGGACGGATGTGCCGTTTGAGAGGTTCTCTTTGTAGAGTCCATTCGAGTGTACGTGTAGAGATGATGAACATCAAGGACTGATGGACGATAAGCTGAGCTACCCAACGTTGCAAAAGGTACTTGGAACCGCGAAATCTTCACTCACCGCCAAATTGATGTTGAGGGATTTGCGCTGAGGAATGTCGAAGGACAGGTCGAGAGACATTGCCGCACGCCAAGCCAGGAGCGCTACGGGTGGCCATAACGCGACTCGAAGGGAATGTGTTTTGGGAGTTACGGCCAAAATTGCTACGGCAAAGTAAGAGAGTACAGGAGGAAGGACATACGATATAAAGTTCATGGGGTCGATTGGTACCCGCGTAGGTGGAATTTGGAGGACATCGCTCAAGGACAACGCAGCGAAAGACATGGTCTGAATCGATGGTTGTGTCTTCCGTCTTGGCACGATTCGGAGACATTCATACTACGGAGGCAATCGCTGATCAAGGAGCGATTAACTGCATGTAGCCCATGCTGTGTGAGTATTAGTCGACCAGGACTGTCTGAGCAGTGAGCTCAGCTAATTGCAATTAGGGTAGTTCGGTGTTGAACGCAACGGCCGTTTTCGCGTCGTTTTGGACTGTCGGAGCTCACCTGGTTACAATTGGGAGAAACGGACGAGGAATGCGTGCCAAACTGCGAATGGGTATCTGAGCAGCCTGTTGCCGCTCAGCTTCACGGCTGTTGATGTCGTGCTAGTATACAGTAACAAGCAGGCGTTAGGCAGGAACTTGCGTCAGTCTCAACTCATGCGAGTCGTTTCGCACGTCATCTCCCTCCTCCCAATCCAAATTGTGGCTCAACTGGCTCCTCAAAAGTTAAAACCCAATAATATTACAATCTAGGGACAAATCTCACAGACCGAGCCACGACAGAAGTACTTTAGACACTCTCGGACCCTTACAGTGCGCCATCAATGCCCGTGTCTGCTCAACAGCACCCTCGAGGTCCAGGACTTGCCAATTCGGAGGACGATGACTGGAGCGACTTGGATACTGAGCTACCAACACCCCAAGAGCGTATATACGAGCACTCAGACGTCAACGAAACTGCCGCGCGTGCACGCAAAAATCTTTAGAGGGTTCGCTGCCATGTACAGCACCGAATGAATTCAGGAAGGTTGCTCGTGTCTGAAGAGGACGGACCTACCAGGGCAGGGTATGCATACTTCGTCGTAATCTGTTCTGTGATTTGACCATGCTCTCCTAATGTAGCTTGGATATAACGGCGAAATCGTATCTCGAACAGGGCTACGAAAAGATTTACCGCTAGTGTACCTTCGAATCCCGCAGGAAAATCAACTTGAAGTCAGTCCAGTGATGGTTAAAGCTTTCCGTCACCTATCTCAAAGACTTGAACTACTGTCGCAGGTATCCTTTCATACTATCCTCGTCCCTTTCAATTCCGTTGCACATTAATCTGTTCACACAGCGAAGCCCTTTACTTCCTTTCCGACCCAAGGCAGAGTACGCCCCCGACATTCTCACACGCGGTGGACCATCGGGACACCCGCGGCCAATCGAACTACATGTCCACGACTCGATAAGATATATCGGTGACATGTTCGCATGGGTACATCAAGCAATCACCGCAGAGTAAGAGTTCCTTGCTGTTTGGTACGAGTTGTCAGGAGCAGATGGTTGGAGCTGTACGGGCGTTTAATGGGAGTGATGGGTGCGGGATCTGTTGAATTCTGCAGTAGAAAGGCTTTGCGTACCGGTGAAGGTGAGGTGATCGCTTGCTACGAACTCGACACCAACTTTTTTTTTCTACCGTGTCGAACGTTCTGCGGGACTCAGTGCTCGGCCATTAAATAGTACATGTAATCGTAGTTAGCTCAAACACAGCATGTGAAGGGCAATCAGGGTGTAAAAAAGAGGAAGAAGGGGACAGAATTAACTGCACAATTATCGATTGGAGGTGCCCCCCAGGAGACGAAACAACGTCCATAAACCTGGGTAACGAACCTGGAACAACCAAACACGTCGACGGGATCCTTCAGAACCCGTGTATCCACCGTCCCACGAATTTCAGTCTTAAAACCTGCCCGCCGGCGAAAGCTCGCCGAGATGGAGGATAAACACTCACCAGCACATATGCCACCCGACACCCTCAAACCCCCCGTAGCCAGATCAATCGCGCCTGATATCAGAGGGCCAGCGACAGCCCCGAACGCCGCGGCACCGAGGCTCGTGAACATCCCGGTACGTCCAACATCGCCAATCCCGCCCATCGCCAAGACGGGGAAAAGTTGGAGAGACACCTAGGTGCCGCAGAAAAAGAAGAGGGGGAGGAGGGAGCGACGACTGAGAGTGAGGATGTGCGACGAGGGGTGGACAGGTCGCAGCATGTCGCAATCAACGCAATACCCTTCGTCCCTCACGCGCACGACCTGCCATGTGAACGTCACAATACAATACCCGCCAGGGCTGAGGGCGCCTGTATCAAAGTCCATGTGGCACTATCATTAATTTCATGTACCCAAATTTTCATCATCGACTCGGAGCAAACCAGAACGAGGGAAAACTTGAACTCTTACCGAGGTGATCACCAAACAACCCACCGATACCCGTCAAAATCCAGAGGATTCAGAGCCAGCCACCAACTCGCGCCTCTACCAAGCTAGTGCTCGGGGTCGAAAGGTCGTCTTCACTGTCGTGACTCGTCCTCCAAAGCTGTCTACATGAGGAGACTTCATCGATCATCTACTAGAACTTGATTGACACGTTTATCGAGCCTTCAAGTTGCTCTCTCTGGGAGAGCAACTTCAAGGTTCGAATTTCGGCCATGATCTCAATGATGTATGTATCGAACAAGTGAGCCTCTCCGGACGACTCTGATTGGGTGTCACAGTGACACTCAAATCGGGAAAAAAATTCTCATCACCTGGCATATAAAATCATTTATTGGTAATTACACAGTGAGACACTAGAACGTCCGAGGTAAAGTGAGGTGATAGAAAAGTGAGAGTGCGAGAGATGAGTGAAACAGAGTGATAGATGAGCGATGAGAAGCAGAGAGAGTCAGAAACGGATTCAGAGTGAAAGCATGAAAACATGAAATGTCGATAAAAGCGGACACAACCAAAAAATGACAGACGACGAAAACAATGTACAAGCGTGCGCGTGAAGATCGAATGGGACGTCGCGAGTGGATGACGAACAACGAATGACGAATGACGAATGAGGCAAATGGGGGAATTGGGCATCGACAACGTATATGGGATGCAATGGACAATCCCCCACAAACTCAATCCAACACCTCAAATCGCCCTCTCTTCCCTTCTCGTATCGCATTCCCCTCATCGTCCAACCCCCGCTTCTCCCCTCCAACACCAACCCCCACACCAACAAGCCCCAACCCGCCATTCATCCCAAAGGCAAACCTCTCCGGAACAGTGCCTACACCCATAAAGTTCTCGCTGCTGACGATATCTTTCAAGATAGCTTGGTATCTCTCGTCTGAAAGACCTAGTCCTGCAAGTGGGTTGATCCTCCCGTCTTCGTCATAGCTCGGCATCGCGGACGACGAGGAAGAGGCGACGCCTACGGCAAGCGCTTCGTTGAACGCACTGTCGGAGAGTGGTGGGACTCCGACGGAGCGCGGAACTTTGGACATTTGTTGGATGACCTTGAGGTGCACGAGGTGTTTCTGATTGACGATGGTTAACAAAAACGTCCGCAGTAACGTCCACGAAGGTCAACAATCATCCACAAAGGTTAAAGGGGTCATCCACAATTGGGTAGTCGCCCTCACCTCCTAAAAAGAGTAAAAAAGCACAAAAACTCACTTCAAGCATATCCAACAACCCCTCCTTCGTAAACGGTTTTGGCAGAATATCATTCATCCCAGACGAATAATACGCCATAATCTCGCTCGGTTTCGAATTACTCGTCATCGAGATGATGGGCGTCATATCGTCGAACTGCCTTATGAGAGACGTGGCAGACATCCCGTCCATTTTTGGCATGACGATGTCCTAAGCACAAACACCAGTGTGAGTCATCGCTCCCAAGACTGCGAAACATGAACGGCGAATCAGGGAACGCACCATCAACACCAAGTCATACTTTTCCAAATTCATCTTGTTCACGGCTCCGACCCCATCCACAGCAACATCGATCGCGCACCCAAACACCTGCAAAAACTTACTGCTCAGCCGTCTACTAACCGCATCGTCGTCCACGAGTAACACCCGCGGCGGGACAGCCCACCCAGGTACGAACGTCGACCGCCGCACGCGCAATTTTCTGTTGGTACCCGTATTGGAGGACGAGGCTGTCGTAGAGGAGGGTGGGGACGGGGAGCCTGTGCTGAGATTCATGGGCGTGGGCTGGACGACTTCTTCAGCTCCTGGACTGTCCCCTCTCTCGTACCCTTCGTCATCGCCAACGTTAGCACCACCGACGCCGATACCAATACCCTCACCTCCGTCCCCCGTCCCAGCTTCAGCCACACCTTCTTCCCCCATGTACGTCCAATTCCCATTGGTATCCTCCACGCTACTCCGGGGGAGTAAATGCCCCAGCGTAAACACCTGTAGACCCTCATGCCCAGATTGAGCGGGTGCATCCCACATATCGGGGGGCAGTATGAACGGCTCGTCGCCCGCAGGATCGTGCATCTGCATGTGCATCTGGGAAATCCGGGAGAGCGCGTCCTGCCCCGAACCCGAACCCGGACCTGGACCTGAGGTGGAGGCGACTTCAGGCGAAGAAGACGACCTTGCGGTTCCGTTCGAGCTGAACGACAGACCGTTCTCGGCGCGCCGTGACATCTCGTTCATTTGGGCGAGACTCGCGCGTGCGATGGCTCCTGGGTCCGGGTGCTCACCGAGCCCGAGGAGGCTCTGCGCCTCCTGCGCAGGAAGGAATTGGAGTTGCTGACTCTGGGTCTGCCGAGTCCGGGTCTGGCTTTGCATGGGACCCTGTACGATTCCCAGGGCCTGTAATAACGACGAGGATGACGACGTTTGTGGTGGCGGCGGTGGCGGCGGCGGCGGTAACGGCTGTAAAAACGGACTGGGTTGAGGCTGCGAGTTGGTGAATAGGGATGCTGCGGCGGATGCTGGGTTCCCTGAACCGGATGCGAAGAGAGAAGGCGGTGGATGGGTGTTGGGCGTCATGCTGTGCACGATCGTCGAGGGAGGCATGACAGGCGTTTTGGGAGGTTGGAGTTGAGCCGCGGTCATAGGGGGCCCGACAAGGGTAGCGGGTCCGGCGGCAGCGGTTGTGGCGCCATCCTTGTGTTTATCTGATGGGGGGTCAGAATATGCATCAAATGGAAGGCGAGAATCAGTCAATGGAATATCACAAGGTCCGCCGTCTCGAGAAGAACCTTGGGCAAAATGGAACGCAGACACCAACCAAACCCCAAAATAAGGAAGCAAAATTACAAGATCATGATACACCAGCGGATCCCGACATGGCCTGGTCACCAGCATGTGTGCATGCGCGCATGCGTTGTTCGATATACCCTGCAAGGGGCACAGGTCGTACGATCCAACGATTCAATAATACGACATGGCCACAAGCCAGCCAGAACACCCGCGGAACACCCCGACGTGCACCAAGATGCTGAACCCACGAAGAAAAAAAGCCGCCCACAACTGCAAACGCCATACGAAACAGACCCTGAAAGAGTCCGCACTGATTGCGTCTCGCGAATCATCGATACCGTAATTCGAGCCCATTCCCGTGCACCCACCGATCGTCCCATTATCCATTAACCCCGAATAGGCGCCCATTGTGCCTGTAGGGTACAGGGACAGGGCCCATATCAAGAACCAGTGCTCAAAGACCGAGCGAACGAAAAAGCAAAAAAAAAGGCGACCAGAAACCGGTGGAAATTTACCAAAACGCAGACTCACCTCCCTCGACTCCCAAAAAATACTGGATCAGCCCTTGCATCAACCCATCCTGCTGAGCCATATTCCTCTGGAAATGAACCATCTCGCCAAGGGTCTCCCTATAGCTCCTCTCCAACCCTTTTATCCGCTCGTCAGACCGTCCTACCTGGGTTCGTAGCGCGTCGTTGTGAGCTTGCAAGGACGCCATTTGTTGTTGGAGCGCCGATACGGTGCTCTGAAGACCCGACGACATGGTCTGTAAAGCGGACGTTTGTGCATGAAGCGTGTTCGTCTGTGATTGGAGGGTAGTCGTTTGTGATTGGATACTTGAAGTTTGGTTCTGGAGTACGCCCGTATGTGAGACGAGGGTTGCCGTTTGGGCTTGTAGAGCCTCTATCTCGCCGACGCTTGCAGGCCCCGGGGAACCCGTCGAAGCAGAACGTCCGAGCGATGTTGAAGGCACGTTCGATGGGAGGGATTTTCTAGCGGCGGGAACCTTGCGCTTAATATTTTCGAGGGCATCACGACCGTCTGCGCGGAACTCGGGATGGCGGAACGTCCACGAGTGTTCGCCGAATTGCGGATCGTCCGTGTTTTTCACCTAGACGTTGGAAGAGTAGAGATGTGTTAGTATTAGGTCGTAAATGAGGGGAGGTACCCCGAAACGAGGGGTGATCATGCCATACACAGCGACGGTTTTCATCGATTTGCGGGGCAGATCCAAAGAAGCAACAGGAAACATCCGAAAAGGCTGCGCTGGCACGGGGCACCAATGACCCCCTTGCGGCCACCTCACACCGCCCAAAAAAGGACAAGGTGGGCCGCTACCATAGACCACGCGCCACAAAAGAAGCGCGCAACGGTCGATGCCGCCCCAATTTCTTCGTAATCAGGTTAAAAGGAGAAATAAAATAACTCGTTTTTCCCCGATCGCATAGACGAGTGAAATCACATTCAAGGGTCATCGATCATGCAACTACTAACCTTGTGAAAGTCGTACTTGTTCAATTGTCGGACGAACGAGGCGAAATTCGAGTGCTTGAACATACGAGGGAGAATTGATTTTGTAAAGTCGTTCATATCCTAAAAATGACCAGTCAGACAAGGGGACAAGGTGGTGGTCTCGGTATCTCGATCATGACGGTCGCAGGGGCCGAAACATACCTTTACAACGAAACAATCGCCATGAGGTCCCCAAGAGACGACATGCGAAAAGGCCTGGTCTTCGAGCATTCTGATGCCATGATGATAAGCCCAATGAAAATCAAAAATTAAATCGAGGTGACGAGAGAAAAACGGACTTGTACAATTTCTTGACAAAGTCACTCGTGGCAGGCATGTTATCCTCGGCTTCCTTTGAAGGAGCCTGCGGAGGAGGGGCAGAGGGGGCAGGCTGGGAAGGGGGGAGTTGTTCACGCTTCATCTGTCTGGCCTCGTTACCTCTTGAGCTTGATCCACTCTGGTGATAGGACGTATCAAGGTGTTGCCCCATAGTGTGTGTATGATGAAGGGAACTGGAAGCGGAAAGAACATCATCGCGTGAATTCGAGGTGCGATGCATAGTGGTTGACCAGGGAAGAGAGGAGGAAGGGGTCGGTGATGAATGTCGGTGGCTGTATGGAGACATACGAGCGGAGGGAGAGTTGAGAGGCGGGAGAGTGTTGACATTTGAGCGGGAAGAGTTTACGGGAGGTAATTGGAGTTGAGAGGGGAGAGGGAGGTGTGATGAATGGAAGAGTTGTTGACGGACGCTCGAGTAAGGTGGACCCTGGGATGGTGGATCCATGTGAGGACGTATACTGTAGGGAAGGGGGGGATGGGCGGGAGCGGTAAAGGGCTAGACTCTGTCTGTGGAGTAGATGCAAAGATGAAGGAGTCGTGGAACGAGGCTAGACAAGTACTAGTACAGCATGGGTACTACGTCCGTGCAAGGTGGATATCGTGAGGCTACCTCAGAGTCAGACTGACACACATGGCCTTATTCCACAAAACCAAAACAGCCGTAAACTCACGATAACCCTCCGATCACAACCCGCAATTTCGGTTCATTTACGGCCAACTCTACACCCTCCAGTAACCCTGCAATCAAGACAGACAAAGTCAACAATTTGTCTCAGTCTGATGAATCGCGTTTTAACCAAACACAGTGTGCAACCTCGGACGAGTGGTCGTGTCAATATTCGTGATCGACGTCTACTGTTACCAAGCGGAGCTATTTTACCCTAGGTCTAGACTTTCACCTCTCACCCAACGTCTATCTCTTCCGTGTGAACGACACCCTGGCGCTAACCCGTATGTTCCAGGCTTCAATTATCCTGGTCTAGACCGTTGTTCAGCATCCTCAGGGCGACCCGCCGCTCGCGTCGGACTCCGTTTTACTCTCCTAACCGGCACCGGTGTACGATGGACCCGTTCAGGTACAGTATCCTTGGGGATGTTCCTTCTACCAACCTTGCGTTCGACTGAAACTTTTGGATATTTGGGTCCCTTTTGTCTCGGTTGTGCAGTACTCTCACTCATTCGATGCCGCACTCGACCAACAAATAGCACCCCGTTAGAGGGACGACTATTAACATGAGGTCTGCAGCGGAGATCAGGACGCCTCGTCGTGTAAAACGACCCTGTTTTTCAACCCTTCCTCCTCGATTACTTGCGTTATCGATCGCCATCGCTCGCACAGGCGTGCCGCGTCAAGCGCTACGAAGAAGCCCGCACACTAAAGCCTGGTGCACACAGCGCCAAAAATGCTACCAATAAACAGCGGGCTCCCAACTATGCAACTCCTTCCGTGATATCCTTGTCATCACCCTGGATTGGCCGAGAAAGATACCATGCAGCGTGAAGCTGTACTATCCCACCCCATCTACTCGGCGGAGCTGCCCATTCGGCGGTCACGCAAAAATCACGAATTGTCACGTATTGTCACGGATGCCGACTGTTGCCGGTTTCATGATCCGCCCAGTTGCCCATCCATGCCAGCGTATGTCGATTTGAAGTCCATCCAGTGTACGTGATGGTGGAAAATATCAGTATACTAGTATGATTGATATAAGATAAGTAGGCAGGATTCGACACAGAAACGTCAATTATAAGTAATGAAAGTATGGAAGTTGATGGTTATGCAGCATTGTATAAGACTGAGAGGAATTGTATGTGGAGCTCGAGGACAAAAATACGTGAAAATGACTTGCCGTTAGTGCGTGCTCACCGGGACCAGCGGGGCCAGGTGACATGTGCGATCGGATGTGTGGTGGTGGCGCTTGCTGCAACAGAACCGGGACAGAGTTTGGCAGAGGAAGATTGACTGGATAATAGCTCGGGAGAGCGTAAAATGGCAGGTGACTCTGTGAGTTGACAGTGGCTCGGAGTGGTGTTTGGTGCCTTGTCAACGGTGGGATACTGGCGCCTCCGACTCACGCCGTTGGATTTCATTCCCTCCCATTGCCAAACAGCCCAGCGAAACGTTTGCTGCAAGGTTGTGGTTAGGTTGATCATAAGGAAGGTCGTTGGCTGCGCGCGTGTCACCAACTGTCTCACCACCGTAATCTCCCTCAGCACTCAAGTTGTTTCAAAACTCCGCCACGGCACACCTCGGCATGTGACGAGTAGGCGTGACTCTCGAGCTCATCACGTTGAATTGTCAGCTCAAATGCGATCTCCACAACCACAGCTCAGAATTCAGTCGTTGGACTTGGGAATCGTAGACAGGGTGTATGGGACGTACTGTACAAAGTGGTTAACTGAAATAATGAAAATTGAGGTGTCAAATGTTGAATGCCGAATGGGCAGCTCCGCCGAGTAGATGGGGTGGGATAGTATCGCTCTATGGGACATGTCCCATCCTTGGTCAAAGAACTCGGCGGTCGTGATGAGAAAGTGGATAGGATGCTGCTGGAAGGAGAGGCATTTAGTAAGGGTCGGTGTATGCTTGGGCACCTTTAGGGTAACATGCTAGAATACTGTGAATGATCGATGATATAGTTAACCAAGATTAGACAAGGAGCCTCATCAGAGACTGCCGCACCGAGATGATATTTCTATTCATGGACTCGCGACCTTGAGCGAAGGGTGGCGTAACGTCGAAAGGCTCAACATTCGACGATCACAAGCGCCAAAGATATCGATAAGGAATCTAATCATGGCAAGTTTAAACAACTCGGTGAGGAAATTACTCATCAATGAGGAAGTCTCACGGATCCCATGATGAGTGAGATATCACCCAAGATATTTAGTGTGCAACATGGCGAGTAATAATGAACGCAGCAGCCTGTAGGCGTGTATAACAGGAGGCGGCCGGAGCGTGAGGTGAAGAAAGAGAGGTAATAGGTGGCTGTGCGACACGGGTGCCATTGCATGTCTTCCGCGGGAACCCGAAACTCTGCAGATTGCTAAATTTCGCGTCGTGGTCAACTTTGTCTTCACGTCCTTTTTTTCTCTCCCTCGCAGCAATGGCCTCCCTAGCACGGTTACGTCCCTCTATCGCACGTCGCATCGTACGTACCCTATTTTTCTACATCCTGCTCGATGATATGGTCTCATTTTCGTCCTTTTAGCCCGCTTTTGCGCGTGCGATTCAAACGTCGGCGGACACCACCCAGCTGCAGGACGCTATCACTGACCACTCCCAGCCGTTCACCGTCAAACTTCACGAGGACTCCTTCCGGGCCTACAAATGCGACGCCCCCACGCTTGACGTCCAGGTGAACAAGGACGAGCTACTCAAAATGTACAAGGATATGCAAACAATGCGTCGCATGGAAATGGCTGCAGATGCTCTGTACAAGGCTAAACTCATCCGTGGGTTTTGCCATTTGGCTATTGGTCAGGTATGTGCTTGAAGCAGGCTTTTTTTTTGGTTCATGTTCATGGTGTTATAGGAAGCTGTTTCCGTGGGTCTTGAGTATGGGATCACTCCCGAGGACCGTGTCATCACCGCCTACCGGTGTCACCCCTTTGCGGTCATGCGCGGAGGCACCATAAAGGGTGTCATTGCTGAGCTTCTCGGTCGCCAGGACGGCATGTCGCACGGCAAGGGTGGCTCTATGCACATCTTCACTCCTTCGTTCTTTGGTGGTAACGGTATTGTCGGTGCCCAAGTCCCTGTCGGTGCCGGTCTTGCATTTGCACAAAAGTACCTGGGCAAGAAAACTGCTGCTTTTGCTCTGTATGGTGATGGTGCAAGTAATCAGGGTCAGGTCTTCGAAGCATTCAATATGGCAAGTAGCCCATCCTGGATGACATCAGTACTAGACTAACACCCCTGATGTGCAGGCCAAGTTGTGGGACCTCCCCTGCGTCTTCGTCTGCGAGAACAACAAGTACGGAATGGGTACCTCAGCCGAACGTAGCTCGTCCAACACCGAATACTTCACCCGTGGCGACAAGATCCCAGGTCTCCAGGTCTGCTTCCTTCTCTCCCCTCACCGTATCCTATGGCTAACAGACTGTTCCCACAGGTCAACGGTATGGACATCATCGCCTCCAAGCACGCTGTCCAGTACGCCCGTAACTGGGTGACTGAAGGCAACGGACCTCTCCTCTTGGAGTTCGTTACCTACCGCTACGGTGGCCACTCGTACGACATCTCTCCTCACTTCACGTGTCACCCTGACTCACCCGGTGACGATGCTTAGCATGTCTGACCCCGGTACCACATACCGTACCCGCGAGGAAGTCCAGCGTATGCGCAGTACCCAAGACCCCATCCGCGGTCTCCAACGATACATCGAAGAATGGGGCCTCGCAACCGAGCAAGAGCTCAAGGTTTGTCCTTTGCGTCACCTCTTTTCCATCTCATCTCATCCAACCCAACCTCTCTTCGTTAGCAATTCGACAAGGCGGCCAAGGCTGAGGTCGACCAGGCTGTCGAGGAGGCTAAACAGTCGCCGGAGCCTGCCACTGCCGATCTCTGGACCGATATCTATTACAAGGGCACCGAGCCTCCTTTCATGCGTGGTCGTGAGCGGGACGAGGTGAGCACTACTTTCTCGTCTCTGTCTTTTTTTCTGTGTTGGCTGATCTGTGATGGCGCGTCAAGGTCCACTACTACTAAGCAAGGCAAGGGTGTGGGAGGGATGATATGCGGGATGTGGGAGGCTTTTTTTTCCTCTTTCGTTGACGTTACATTAGACCGAGGTGCTTTCTTTTTTTTGTCGTTCTGCGTTTGGGGTATCTTTATGAAACTCTCTCAGTGACAATGAACCGCATTGCATCGTATGCTGTGGTGGTTTATTATCTTGAGTGAGATTGGTGACTGGTGCCGGTGAGGATTGGGGGGGTTCTTTTTCGTGAGATCGGTTGGGTTTCTCCTGCGTGAAACTCACTGGGGTGCTTCTTCATAAGACTGGTCATGAGCGGGGAGGTCGGTAATGAAGGGTGATGAGTTGAGAGACTATGGGTGCAGCGGTGTCATTTATGAATTCATGAATGGACATCGCCTTGACGGGCTTCAAGCTTCAAGCTTCATATACATGCCCCAGACGGGCATTCAATATCAGCGGTCACTATGCACAGGCAGTGTCAAGTTCCGAGCCCCTTCATCCATCCGCACTATACATAGATCTCAAACGACCCAAAGTGCAGGCCAGTGGGTGACTGGAGTCTTTATTACCGTTCTGGATGTGATTATACTTGATCGTTCGTGAGCTAGCGCGTGAGCTATCTACTATGTATTACTGTATCCATATATGTATGCATCAATTAATGTCCACCGTGACAACTCGTACCGTCCCTGTCCTAGAAGGTGTGAGTACTGCCTCAAGAGAGTCCTCTAATCAACGGTGTGGAATAGAACCGCTGCTCCCTCACGTGTCATCTCCCATCACAGGTACGCCGCACACTGGCATCATGCGACGCTAACAGTCTGGTTCAAGACCTCCATATAGGGGTACAACCCAGCCTATCCGAGTCCCATTCATCAGTACACCACACTCAAAACACACTCAGACGAGGACACCACACTCACCCCAATGAGCGTGATATGCGCCACCCCGATCAGCGCCGTACCCGTCGAAGCGGTCGCAGGGACCTGCACGGAGAAGTTCTGGTAGGGCGGGTTGTAGGTCTCGTGGTACACTGGGTCGAACGGCCCGTTGTAGAGGATCTGGCCCATGTAGGAGGCAGGGGAGATGCAGGGACCGGATGGGCAGGATTGGAAGCCGATGACGACTGCTACTTCTTCGGAGCCTGTTAGGGAGTTCTGCGGGGCGTAGGGCCGTATGCGTGATCAGCGGGTGTCTGGGGAATGGGGATGGGGACGAGTGGGACTTACGGGACGTTGGACTTGCACGGTTAGGTTTGTTCCTGGGGTCACGGATTGGCCTTGCTTTGGCAGCCCGATGACGGCGTTCTGTGAAGGGCTGCAGCAGCAAATAGAACAAGGGAGAATATGGACTTCATCGTGGCGTGCGACGGACTATGGAATCAGACGAAGAAGGTAAAGGGATGGGATGGGGAGGTAAGAGAGAGGAGAGCTTCTAGGTTTGTTCGATGGATTGGTGGAGCTCACGATTTATATCAACGACCGGTCGGGCTATGCGGGTTGGAAGGGCACCACTGCCCGCACCCGCGATCCGTAGTTGAAGGCGAAGGCTCGCCTGAACTCTGTTTGGTGGCTCCTATCACAGAAATAACATGATGAAATATGGTAGCATCCAAGATTGGGATAGTTTTCGCCACAAGAATGACATGTTGAAACGGTGGTAGTGAGGCCCATGCATGTTCGGGAACGCTCCTTCAGGATGCACTTGCACGCCCCTTAAGATCACCATTAGGATCAGAATTCATAGTTGGGACAACAACACACCTTGTTCTAGACATGTACATCTCAGGCTGGCGCAGGGTCATCTGGAAGGCTACGCGGGGCGGTGCTCCATTCAGTAGAACTTCAAGCAAGTACCAGTCACCTATGTATCACATACCATCGGTCATCAAAGATTCGTGAATATCGCACACCGCCATACCGCGCAACGTGATGGCGCCGATCCGAAAATTGGTAACCGACCTGCAACATTGGGAGCTTCAGTTTCAATATCAGAAACCGGCTCGAGCTGCTCTCCATGTTCAGAGCCTTCCGGGTGGCACTGGCCGCGCAAAAATATTTATCCACTCAGTCATTGAAGGCGCAAGAGTGACGACTTGGTGACACTTGTGCGTGAAGTTAGGCTTAGAGGGACCTGCACAATCATGATGGGAAGCGGAAGGGTTCTGGACTCCAGAGTGCTGCAAGTGAGTGGTTGACTCGGAGATGACTCATCGGGAGGTTTGGGCTTGTAGGTATTATATGACACCGATAGATGTCAATCGTGACCTGCAGAAAGTTTAAACACTGACCAGTAGCCAGTGACGGCGTGAGCGATGTGACATCCCGAAATTCGCCGCCCGAACGCTGCAGGCGTTCACCGACTTGAGCCCTCCTACGACTCTATTCCAAATACTAACCAAGCCGCCGGCCCGTCTTCGCTGCCTCGACGACGTGGGATAAAGGCTCAGAACACGATCGTAGGAGGACAGGAGTCCTTTGGTCGACGACCGAATTCACACATGCAATACCACCAACTTTCGTCAAAACTTATGAGCTTCCTTACAAGACTTGGTCAGTGGAACGTATTGATTAGTACCCTGCATTGAAAGAAACCGGCCTCAAGAGTCGCTATACGACTATTATCGTTCAACTTCAAGTTGGAAGTACTGGAAGTGCCTCTGTGACGTCAAGTTGCACAATCGTCCAGGACTCTAGGTATCTTCCTCGTTTCTTCGTTCGCGACGAGGGAGTTTGGTCGTCCACGGGCAGGAAAGGCTAGTACAGCATCGGAAATTAATCGGGTCCAACTAGTGAGTCGTGTTTACATACATGATCATTATGTGGTACAGGGCGGCACACCCTCTGGCCTCGTGCCTCGCGCATGTGAGGTTCAAACGTTCATATTTTGAAGGCTACGTCGGACCAACATCTTTGTTCACCATTCTCTTTGTTCCCACCTTAAATCTCCAACGTTCCACTACTTTGAACTTCTCTGTGTTTTTCCCTGCCTTTTTACAATACTTATCTAGTGGTTGTCATGTCGCGAGGCCAAACTCCACACACTCGCGTTGAACCTGGGAATAGGTTCTCGGGGTTGAACAATGCGTTCGGGTCTGGTAAGTCGCTCGGTTGAAATCGAGGGATTTGTGTTAATTAGTTTTGTAGACCTCAGGACCTCCCCACCGATCTTACAGGCCTTGCGTAAGTTGCAGTGCACTCTGTGGTGCAAAATGTGCTAGATCTCTCTTGGTAGCAATCTCCGCCGATGAAGAGCTGATGAATGCAGGCGCAGATATGTTCTTCAGGTTCGAAAAGTAAGTCACACCTTCTCATTTCTCATTTTGACCACTTACTGTTTCTGAAGACGGGTAGATGACCTTGACGCAAAGGTATGTCATACTATACCAGGTTGGACCATGGGTCTCTCATTTTAGTTAGCTCCGTAGTTTCTCAAATGCTGCCCGTCTGTTGGGGAGTTCTGTTGGGATCCTGTCTTCTGCATTCAGGTTACGGGAACGCCTGGCAAAGGTTCTGTTCCTGTTTCGGGAAAACGCTGCGAACCTGTATCCTCGCAAAATTACACGACAACCACGTGAGACATTGTTCAATCCTAATCTCATGGACCGACGGAGACGGACGAATTGGCGTGGTCGTCAACCCCCATCTATCGCAAGTCATCATCTTTGGGCAGATCTTGAGCCTGATGTGCTTCCAAGCCAGTTTGAGAACTTTGCTAGGGATGTCGTGACCTTCCTCAACTGCCTCAACGAGTTTCCAGAATTTACCGACGAAGCTGTCAACCAATCCATGCGGGGTTTTGAGGCAGACCTGAAGGTATGTCGCATTTCGTTTGTCTCTGTCATAAATTGACACTTCCGTGACCAGTACTGGGCGTCTTGTCTAGCTGAGTACAAGAGTCAGCTCTATCATGGACTATTTTGCGCTTCAAAACTTACATCCTTTTCTTCAGCCCAATATAGATCACCAGCCGTGCAGCGCTACGTACACGATCTCACTACGGAGATCGGCGATCACATTGGCAATATTACCGAGACATTGTCCATGTTCATCGAGATTGGTCAGTGTGGAATAGTGTTGCTGAAGCAATGTACTGATAGGCTATGCAGGTGTCCCGACAATTAGGTTGCATCAACAAAATGCTGTATCAAGCATATTGAATCTGTCGACATGGGCGACGTTCTTCTCAGCGGTCACTGCGACAACTTTGCAGTTTTCATACAGCGAGACGGGGGATGTTTTGTCGGATTTTGTCAATGCTTTTTGGTTCTCGTCGTTAGTATTCAGTATCGCTGCTGCCGTGAACAGTTTCCTCGGATTTACTTGGAACCAGGCTATGTAGTAAGGTCTTCCCTTGCTTCTCAGCTCCATTTTTCTAACTGATCGACGTCATGAAGCCGCTCACCCGGGTTTAGGGTTCCGTGGTGGGTCCTCGTCTGGTTCAAACGGTCTCCGGTCATCTTCTTGGCTATGTCTATCGTCTGCTTCTCAGCAGGGCTCGTGCTTTTCACGTACTCATCTGGGCAGGTACGAACCTGCTTCAATGTTGTCATGCATATGTTGAGCCCATCTGTCTTCAGGGACCAGTGACTTCAATGATAACCACCGTTCTAACGGCAAGTTTGCAAACCCTCCGCTTCGCATCCGAGCCCGATCCTTACTCCCATGACAGGCAGTTATTTTCTTTGGTTATGGTGTTGCATTGGCATGGATTACCTTGGAGCGATGGGTATTCGTTCGGCACAGAGGTCAGAAGTGGCTTGAAGGGGTGATATCTGAGGCGACTTATCGGATAGGATGCCTTCCCCCTGTGCGAGCTAGTCGGATTGCTCTGCGCTGGTGCCACTCGCAGTTTCATATTGCGCATGGGTACTTGAGACGTCTCGCGGGCTGGGTGGCCAGCGTTAGGGCACCCACGGAACTATTACCATACACTCAAGCACAACCGCAGCCCCGCTCTCGCCACCCCGCTCTTCCTCGACCTTACGTTTACCCTCAGAACACCACGTCGACCACCACCACCGCCTCCAGACACGATACAGCATCCGTCGTTGCCTTACTCGCCGCAGAATACCCAGTGCCGTCCGTCGCTCGTCAGCGCTTTATAAATGCGGTCCGCGCTGTAATCCTGTTCCAGTCCACTTCTCGACCAATACCCCCGCGCAGGGATTTGTCTTTTGACACTCCCTTAGTAGCTGGTGGATCTGGAATGTCTCCGGGTCAATTCTTAGATCTTGGGATACCGGCTTTGCGCGGGGCGGACGCGATTGACAAACTGAAGGCATTGGATACATCACAGGAGATGGGTGCTCACCAAGCGCTTGTCCGTCACCTCCAATTCTCGCCGAACGGACGATACCTGGCGACGTCGAGGTGAGCTCACTTACCACTATTCAATGGCAGGCCTAACGAGTTTGCAGCTGGGACAGGACAACAGTGATATTTCGTGTAGCGGTGAGTGACGAGTGCATGTCGTTCGTTTCGTGATTGATCCAATTTGTAGGAGAGTTTCACCACCCATCGCGTACTCGTCCATGTTCGAGGATTTATAGGCCAGGTCGCTTGGTGATTACCGTTTTCTACACATCCGGCCACTGATCTCAAGGTGTCACAGGTCCCCTAACGGTAGAATACTCCTCACTCGTCTCACGCGCGGGGTCAAGGTGTGGTCAGAGGTAGGATCTATTTCCACACGATCCACCAGCCATTGATGCTTCGGAAGGACGGTGTTTGTAGGAAAACAATAGATCGGCTGGTCCCGGTCCAGTCCATCGTTTGGCTTCCTGACGGAAAAGGTAAAGCAGCTACTTGGAGAGGATCAGCTTGCTGACAATCATACGTAGGCTTCTTGTCTGTTGAAGGCAGTGATGTGGTGAAGCTAGTATGTGTTTCCCGTCAGCTTGCAAGGTTAACTTATATATTTATCTATCGTGCGACCTCAGGATCTCCAGGGAAGGGTAAGAGCAACGAGGTGTTTCGTGGACATGTCTCATTTCTTGTCTAGGTTCAGGATACATACCATCTCGGACAAGTCCGGCTGACCAACATCGCTGTGACCCCCGACTGCTCGCGGTTGGTCGGTGTAGGACCCTCGATAGCAATGGCTTCAGGACCTCAGCCCAGTCGTCACACTAGAGTTGAAAAGCGGATCATAGGTATACATTCGCTTCGTCGCGTAAGTGCTCTACGGTTAATCACACCTTCTGGTAGTGTATAATATGTTGACAAAAACAAAAGAAAGGTGTGTGGTTTCGCCTATGTCAACATGGGCAATATTGAATGTATCTGAAGTCAAATCCCTTTCGCCAATGACGTCCGTGATATCACGATAGCAAGGAAGTCCTCTGCCGTCCTGATTTCACCCGAAAAGGTTGGCAGCTCCCAATTGCCCCCCGCAAAGATTGATCCTCTGCTGCTCTTCACAGGCGGCCCCCCAACTGTGGAAGCTTGAAATCGTGCGCGACAGAGACCGCTCCGGCTACGCTTCCACCTCTCGACTGAGCTTAAAGCATACTTTTGCTCTGAAGTTCCCCGTCGATATCGTGGGACCTTGTCAATTCGGCGGCAAAGATGATCAATTTGTCCTATGCGCTGCGAAAAGTTAGTGTTGTGCTGATTTCTATATGCGTTGACAACTGATGATACATTCCAGCCGGCGATGTCCATATATGGGATCGAGACACTGCGACTCTCCTGCACTGTATACGACCTCAAAACGCAGCGGGTGTCGGGAACTTGACATGTATCGGCTGGAACTATGCAACTGATGATCCAATGATGTTTGCGACTGGAAGTCACGACGGGACGGTGCGCATCTACTCGACACCTCCGAAAAACTCTGAATCAGACAATGCGCTGGATGCGGAAAGACGTACGGAGGGCGAGAGGGCGACGAGTTCCTCTGTTCACTCTGGCGGTTAGCCACTTATCCACATACTTGTTCGTTATTCATCGCTATGATTTTATCGGGGTGATCTTTTATTGTTCACTCACGCTGGCATGCGGGTTCTTCTGGGTATTTTGTCTATTGGTACTAGCTCGATATGCAGATCTAGCGCAGGCCCAGCTCGGAGTGCTACGCGGGGTGGCATTTAGTCATGTATCGATATATCACCGCACAACGACATCGCACACCTTTCAATATCATGTAATGCTACCCTCATCTCCTCCATACGGCCAAAAATGGCGGGGGTGCTTATCCGAAGCATCGGTGGCGTAGTACCTGCAAGTCGTCCATCTCGATCTTTGAAGGGCCGACCCCCGGGGTTGCTCCTCGTTTTCCGAGTCTTCCGGACGGCGCTGGCTACGCAACTATGATCAATATCCAACGTTCGACTTTGGAACCGAAAGTGATTCTGCAACGTCACACCTCACGAGGGTCCAAGTATCTTGCGCAATGTCAAGTTCCGAGTCAAAGAAGGTAGAGACCACACTACGCCCATTCATCTATCCAAACTACTATCCATAGATCTCAACCGCGATCCGTAGCTGAAGGCGAAGGCTCGCCTGAACTCTGTTTGGTGGCTCTAGTCACATCAGAATAACATGGTGAAATGGGGCAGTGAAGCACGATCCCATCCAAGGTCGGGATAATTTCCGCCACAGGAATGATATGTCGAAATGCGGGCAATGAGGCCATCTAAGCCTGAAATTGAAACACGCCTTCGTGTTCGGGAACGCTCCTTCAGGATGCCCATGCATGTCCCTGAGGATCATCATTAGAATCAGAATTTATAGTTGGGACAACAGCGCACCTTGTTCTAGACATGTAGATCTGGCGCAAGGTCACCTATGCGCGCTAGGCGGTGCTCCATTCAGTAGAACTTCAAGCAAGTAGTACCAGTCACCTACTACTATATATCAAATATCGCACACCGCGCAATGTGATGGCGCAGATCCGAAATTGGTAACTGACCTGCAACACTGCGAGCTTCAATTTCAATATCAGAAACCGGCTCGAGTTGCTCTCCATGTTCAGAGCCTTCTGGGTGACACTGGCCGCGCAAAAACATTTCTCCACTCAGTCATTGAAGGCGCAAGAGTACTTGACGACTTGGTGGCACTTGTGCGTGAAGTTAGGCTTGGAGGGACCTGCACAATCATGATTGGAAGCGGAGGGGTCCTGGATTCCTGAGAGTGCTGCAAGTGAGTGGTTGAGATGACTCATCGGGAGGTTTGGGCCGATAGATGTCAATCGTGCCCGTGACCTGCAGAAAGTTTAAACATTGACCAGTAAGTAGTCAGTGACGTGGGCGATGTGACATCCCGAAATTCGCCGCCCGAAGGCTGCAGGCGTTCACCAACTTGAGCTCTCCTACACCTCTATTCCAAATACTACTCAGGCCGCCAGCCCGTCTTCGCTGCGTCGACGACGTGGGACAAAGGTTCAGAACACGATCGTAGGAGGACATGTCCTTTGGTCGACGACCGAATCCACACATGCAATATCACCAACTTTCGTCAAAACTTATGAGCTTCATTACAAGACTTGGTCAGTGGAACGTGTTAATTAGTACCCAGCATTGAAAGAAACCGGCCTCAAGAGTCGCTATACGACTATTATCGTTCAACTTGGAAGTACTGGAAGTGCCTCTGTGACGTCAAGTTGCACAATCGTCCAGGACTCTAGGTATCTTCCTCGTTTCTTCGTTCGCGACGAGGTAGTTTGGTCGTCCACAGGCAGGAAAGGCTAGTACAGTATCGGAAATTGATCGGGTCCAACTACAAAAACATGCTAGTGAGTCGTGTTTACATACATGACCATTATGTAGTACGGGACGGCACTCCCTCTGGCCTCGTGCCTCGCGCATGTGAGTTCATATTTTGCAGTCTACGTCGGACCAACATTTTTGTTCACCATTCCCTCGATTCCCACCTTAAAGCTTCAAGGTTCCGCTACACTGAACATCTGTGCATCTACGGATCCGCCCTACACTTTAACAATCCTTATCTAGTGGTTGTCATGTCGCGAGGTAGGCCAGAAAACGTGCCTCTCTCTTAGTCGAAAAGCGCTCACGCCAACCTGATAGGCAATAGCTCTCATGTCGCTCGCATTGAACCTGAGGATACAGTCTCGGGGTTGGATGACATGTTTCAGTCTGGTGTGTCGCTTCAGATGAAATCGAGGAGTTTGTGTTGATTATTTTCGTAGACTTCACCTCACCACCAATCTCACGGGACTTGCGTGAGTTGCAGCGCTCTCTGTGGTGCGAAACGTGCCAGACCTCTCTTTGTAGCAATATCTGTCGATGAGAAGCTGATGAACGCAGGCGCAGATATGTTCTTCAGGTTCGAGAAGTAAGTCATACCTCCTCATTTCTCATGTTGACCGCTTACCGTTTCTGAAGGCGGGTAGGTGACCTTGACGAAGAGGTACGCCAGATATCATGCTGGATCTTCTGACCTTAATTGTAGCTAGCTCCGTAGTTTCGAAAGTGCGGTCCGTCTCTTGGGGAGCTCGGCCAGGGTGCCGTCTTCTGCGTTCAAGTTACGGGAACATCTGACAAACATTTTGTTCTTGTTTCGAGAAAACGCTGCAAACTTGTATCCCCGCAAAATTACACGACAACCCCGTGAGATGCTGCTCAATTCTAATGTCGTGGACCGACATAAACGGATGGATTGGCGTGGTCATCGCCCCTCGCCTGTTGCAAAACACCTTTTGGGGACATCTCTTGAGCCTGATACGCTTCCAAGCCAGTTCGAAAGCTTTGCTAGGGATATCGTTACCTTCCTCAACTGTCTCGACGAGTTTGTAGGACTTCCCGATGATGTCAGTCAACCCATGCAGAGTTTTGAAGGAGATCTGAAAGTATGTCACATTCCGTTTATTTTTGTCATGTGGCATTGACACTTCCGACCCAATTAGTACTGGGCCTCTTGTTTAGCTGAGTACAAGGGTCAGCACCAACATTGATATTTTATGTGCACTTCAAAATTTATCCGTCCTTTCCTCCAGGCCAATTTAGATCGCCGGCCGTGCAGCGCTATATACACGACCTCACTACGGAGATCGGGGATCACATTGACAACCTTACCACGATGTTCATCCAGTTTGGTCAGTGTGGAGGAATGGTGCCAAAGCAATGTACTGATAGGCTATGCAGGTGTTCCGACAATCAAGTCGCATCAACGAAAGTCTGTGTCAAAAATAATGAATCTGTCGACATTGGCGACGTTCTTCTCCGCGGTCACTGCGACAACTTTACAGTTTTCATACAGCGCGACAGAGGATGTTTTGTCGGATTTCGTCAATGCTTTTTGGTTTTCGTCGTTGGTGCTCAGTATCGCTGCTGCAGTGAACAGTCTCCTCGGATTGACTTGGAAGCAGGCTATGTATGTAGTAAGGTGTTCTCGTGCTTCTCACCCTTCAACTGATTGACATCATTGAGGCGGTCGCCTGAGCGTAGGATCCCGTGGTGGGTCCTCAGATGGATCGAACTGGCCCCGCTCGTCTTCCTGATGATGTCTATCGCCTGTTTCTCATCTGGGCTCATACTTTTCACGTACTCATCCGGGCAGGTACGAAACCTGATCCCATGTTGTCATATTTGTTGATGTATCTGTCGTCAGGGACCAGTAACCAGAACAATGATCACTGCTCTAACGGCAAGTCTGCGAACCCTCTGCTGTGCATTCGAGCCCAGTCCTTACTCCGTATGACAGGCATTTACCTCCTTTGGTCTCGCTGCTGTAGCAGCTTGGTTTGCCTTAGAGAGATGGGTCTTCGTTTTCCACAGAGGCCAGAGGTGGCTTAATGACGTGGTATCTAAGGTGATTGGTCTCAGGTGTAGCCCTGTGCGAGGTGGTCGGATCCCTCTGCATTGGTGCCGCATGCAGCT